>CAUYON010041866.1:0-61103 GCA_963573935.1 Arctocebus calabarensis | reverse complement strand
AGAGCCTCAAGCTGTCACCCCAGATAGAGTGCCATGGCATCACAGCTCATAGCAACCTCCAATTTCTGGGCTCAAGCGAGTCTCTTGCCTCTGCCTCCCAAGTAGCTGGGACTACAGGCGCCCGCCACAACGCCCGGCCATTGAGAAAATGCTCTTTTATGGCTTCCTTCATTTTAGACAGAGCCTGGCAGTAACAATGGGAACACTGGAAAATGTACAAACACATGGAAATTAAACAATATGCTCCTGAATGGCCAGGTCAATCAAGAGATGAAGGATATTAAAACATTTCTTGAACAAATGAAAATGAAAACACAACATATCAAAACCCATGGGATACAGCAAAAGCAGTAAGGGGAAAGCTAAGAGCAGCAAATGCCTACATCAAAAAGGTAGAAAAGCTTCAAATGGACAAAGCCTGGCTTTGTCAGAGACGCCCGGGTTTCAAAGGGCTCTGGGATAGTGGGCAGTGTTCTCTACCCTAAAGTGAACACAGAGGACAGAATGAGCAACCTGCTCAGGAAAGCTGAAGATGGATGGCCAGCCTTAGCAGCACCATAGAGGCGACCTTGTCACTTCATAGATGGGACTCAGCTTCCATCAGGGTCCTTCCATAAGGTCCCCATTCCCACACTTACTGGCACATTGCCCTGGCCCATAGATAATGCACAAAGCCCTGTCTGGCCTTTGCCCTGGCATTCTATCTTGCGGAGGAGACTACTGAGTCTCTTGCCACCTTTCCTTGTGGGCAGACACAGAGAAGGCCACCTCAGAGGGACCCCTGAGTGTGTTGCTAATCCACTTGCCTGCTGCTATGTCACATTTAATTACTCACTCAATACAGAATTATCTGTACAGAGACTCTAGACTAATGAGATCCCGAGAAGCCTTCAAATCAGGGATTACAAACTGCGGCATGCTGGCCCAAGGTCGGTTTGAATTGTTTTAAAGCTCTGATTACTACGTGATCACCTTCTTTTTAACCTGAAACCCTTTATTTTTCATTTTTCAAAAGGGAAAAATTATGGAGTGCTTTGGAGGGGGCAAAGGGAGCTGCTTGATTGTTTGTTTTAACAACATGAAAGCTTTAGTGATCAATATCTAAATCCTCAGAGCTGCATCCAGGCGAAATCATTCTCGGTAATCTTCCCAATGGGGTATTTGACCTTTGCCTCAAGGGAATAAGAAATGACAACCTCTTGACAGTATTTCACAGGGAAATAATGCAATGGTTAAATAGATATTTTTAAATATATTTGTGTTCCTACCGAGTTTAATAATCATGCAATCCTTTTATCCAAATTCCCTGTCATGTTGGTCTCTCAAAGGTAATAGGACTTTGCATCTCACCTTATTTGCTATGCCCTGGAAATAGGGGTCACAGAGTTTCCTGGACTTCAGCCATACACTCCGTACTCCTGCGGTGTCCAACATAGTAAGTGGTCTGTGGCAACTGGGCAGTTGAAACATGGCTAGCTAAATTGAGATGTACCGTAAGTATAAAATACAGACTTTAAAACTTAGAACAAGAAACAATGAAAAAAATCAGCTTAACAGCTTTTTATATTGGATTGTATATTCAAATAATATGTTTTGCATTTACTGGGTCCAATCAGAGTTTCTCAACCTTAGCACATCAACATTCGAGCCAGATAATTCTTTGTTGTGTGAGGCTGTCCCCTGTGCATTGTAGGATGGTTAATAGCATCCTAGCTGCCACCCACGAAATGCCTCTAGCACCTTCCCAGTTGTGACAATCAAAACTCGCCTAATGACATTGCCAACTGACATTGCTAGACATCAGCAGATGCCCCATGGGAAGAAAAATCTCCCCTGGCAGAGAACCCCTGGGATAAATAAAAAGTATTATTAAAATTAAGATCACTATTTCATTTTGCTTTTTTAATGTCATTACCAGAGAACCTAAAATTACACATGTCCTCTGCATTTGTGATCTGTATTACATTTCCATGGGACAGTGCTACCCATGCCTCTGGGAAGGGGAGTGTCTTGGCTCCCAAGTTCGTGCATCACCAACGCTGAAAACAGAGGCCCTTGGGAGCTTGTACTGGGGAGAAAGGTAGGGAGAGAACCCCAGGAACTAATGCTTACAGGAAGGGTAGGTGGGCACTGGCCCACTGACAAACCTCAGGAGGATACGAGGAAGGAAATGGGACAAACACCAGAAAGTCATAGATCAGGCCCACAGGTGGTGGAAGAACACATTTGCAAAAAGTCATGGAAGTTGAGGAAAAGTGAATTGTCGTGAAATCACAGGCTGCCCTGATAAAATAATACCACTGGATAAAGACCACCTCAGGACCCCATGTTACTTTTAACCAAGAAAAGCTTTACTAGTACCAAAATAGTAGAAAAAAATATATCATTTAGGGGATCACATCTCAATCAGCACACACGTTCCCAAGTCCCCTGGCCATTATTTCACTTTCTAATTTCCAGTTCTGCTCCCCTTAGCCTGCCTTTCATCAGCTGTTCTTTCCGATCCTGGGTTCACCTTCCCACCCATAATGTCCCACTCAGTCTGTAAAATCCTCAGAAGTTTGCATGTTTTTCCACCCAACCAGGTGATTCCAGCCTGTTCCACTGGGTCACCTCTCCCAGCCTGTGAATTCTTTATTGACATCCCAACTTTCTCACCACCTCTAGCCTTTTCTAAACTTGGTCCCTTCCTGGTTCTTCTCCTGACATAACTTGACTGAGGCACATAGCTGTGGCCAATGCCGTCTCTAGCACCAGGCATCCCCCATGGCCTCTAGGAAGGCTCGGAGCCCATGTCACATAACCTACCCCCATGTCCCTATGAATAAAAAATGTTTTAAATTATAATTTTATCCATTAGGTTCCCTTTGACTAAAAGTAACAGAGAACTCCAACTCCCACTGGCTCATGAGAAGTGGACAGTTCCACAGCTAATTTGCAAACTCAGTGACATCATCAAGGACCCAAACACTTTTCATCCATTTTGCCTGGTCATTCCCAATGTGTCCAGTTTGTCCTTTGGATTCTTGCCTGTGTAGTTTCAAAATTTCTGCAGCAGTTCCAGGTGTCCCATCCAGAAACAATGTCTGAAGTAGGAAAAGAACTATCTCCTCTTTGTGTCTCCTTGGAAGAGTGAGACAACCTTTCCCAGAAGCCTTCAGCAGATTCATCAAACCTCATTCACCAGCACTGCACCATGTGTCTGTATCTAACCAATCACAGGCCAGGAGGAGGGGGCCACTGTGATTGGCTTAGACCAGCGATGCTTCAAGTGTGGTCCTCAGATCAGCAGCATCAGCATCACCCGGGAAGGTAGAAATGCAAATTCTCTGACCCTATCCAGACCTACTAACTTAGCAAGTCCAGGGTGGACCCCAGAAATTAGTGGTTTAACAAGCCTTCCAGGTGGTCCTGCTGCACATTGAATTTGGAGAACCACTGGCTTATACCAATCAAGACCTGCTTCTGGGTCAAACCTGCCTCCCTTGAAACATGTTTCCATGCTAAAGAGGGGTAGATGAACAAAATCAGGGCTCTTTTATGAAGGAGAAAGGAGGGATGGAAGAATAGATGTTGAGTAGGCAGCAAAGGCTAATCTCCATGTCAATTTTTTTTTCCATTTTGACTGGAAAAAGAGGTTTCCAGTATTACAAACTTTTTGCACACACTCAGTGACCAATAAATAGTAAAGATATTTTCAAAGAATATTTTTGGATGCCTTTAAAAAAAAATTGACTAACTCTATTTCTATACAATACCCAACAAAATCACAACCCCTTAGCCATGCACACATAGTCCTTAAAACTATTTCCTGTAAATGGTTTTATATTAGTCTCAGGACAATTCTATGTGGTAGAAAGAGGAGTTATTTTTATTTTCATTTTACCGATGGGAAAACTGAAGCTCAGAAAGGGCAGAATCACACAGCTAGCAAATTTCATGATTCCAGGGCCAAGATTTCCTTTGCAGATCTTCTGAAATATTCTCCCACAGAACTGGTGGGATGGGAGGTAGGGGAAGACTGGCCTCCTGCAAAAAAACATCTTATAGGGAGAAAACCATGAATGACTTTTGTTTACACGGCCTGTTCTGATGCAAGACATTGGAATTCCAACTATAAGAAAATCTGATGGCTAGAATAAATGGCAGGGATTTCACCACCACTGATAATTATATAGCAGAGGGACTTTGCATAATGCTGCTCAAGAAAATGAGCATGCCATAGCTTTAATGCATGACCCAAAGTTCAGCAAAAGAGACGCTCCCATGATCACATGGAAATGACTCACGATGACAATTTTCTCTAGAAAATCCAAAAGATTTTTTATTTAATGTTTGTGAGCTAAAGATGTGAATGTTGTTTGTTTAGAATTCTAAATAGAATTTTAAAAAGCAATAGAAAAAAACAGAAAAAAGCATACACCTTGAACATTTCTATTTAGAATTCTAAATAGAATAAAAAAAAGAAAAGAAAAAAAACAGAAAAAGCATACACCTTGAACATTAAAATAAATTTCAACAATGGCTTCTCAGCTGGAAGACCCAGGCCGTCATGTTCTTGAAGAGCCATCAAACCAAGTGCTCAAACCACCAAAATCACAGGATGTACCGGGAGCAAAGACTCCCAGGGATGGGGCTGTCACATGCCACAATCCCAGGGATTAGAATGCTCTTCTATTCTCTTCATTCTGCTGCCCTGCCAAGAAGGCTCTTCAGGTATTGGGAGCATTTTCTATTCAAGCAACACTGCCAGAAATGGAAATTCTATAAGCCTCCCAACCTGTATCACAGCCTGGGTCAACCCTATGAGCTCCCGAAACCCAAATGGGGAGAAAATGTCATGTGATGAGAGCTTTCCAAGGGAAAATAACTTTTACTAAAGAATATGTCAGCAGAATTCAGGAAACCCTGAATAAAGGACAAGGGCTACTTTGTCCTTATGCCCCTTGCCTTGGGGTTTTCCAAATTAAACAACATTCTCAGATTCTCTACTCCTGGCCCTGCTGCTGATATGCTACTACTATTCTTTCTTTTTTGCCTCAATTTACCCAAAATGATGATCTCTGAGCACTGAGGTTCTATGATTCTGTGTTGGCCCAGCTCTCCAGCTTTGGATTCCAGCATCACTCCAATATGAGTTGGCCTAGATCTCATGCATCTGATCACCAAGGAGAACTTTCTTTCTGATAAAGAGAAGTCTATACTCCAACTCCACTGGGTCCCTGCACATCTGCCAGGTCCTGTCCCCGACCAAGGTCATACATCGTCCTATGGAAACCCAGGTGGAAGAAAGCACATTTTCACCTCAACCCTGCAGGAGCACTGAAGTTCAAAGCCCCAAGAAGAGCTCAGCTCAAGCTGGGTTGGTGAATGTTTTATTATTGTTCTGCTGAGCAGTTACCCCCATGCCAAGCAAGTCAGAGCAAGCCTTCTAAGCCATGGTGATGGATGTTTGCAGGGAACCCGTGGGAGTTATTAATATTCATGTTCCTGCCATGCTTTTGTAAGTAACGGAAGCTTGTTTTCTGTAGCACATCATTAGGAAGACAAGTGACCTAGAATTTGGGGGCACAAAGTGTGGTCACCGAAGACACAGAGGGATGGAGGGAAGAAGGGACCAGTAGACACAGTGAGAGAGTTGAAGATGTTACTTTCTTTCTTTCTTTCTTTCCTTCCTTCTTCCTTCCTTCCTTCCTTCTTTCCTTCCTTCCTTCCTTCCTTCCTTCTTTCCTTTTTTTTGGACACTCACAAAAGATCCTTTCAGTGAATTGTGAACCTTCATGGGGTCGTACAAAGTGAGCACTTGTGGAATCTGAGGACTGTTCAATCTCTCCCCTCTCACTGAGACAGCAGGACTCAAAACCAGGTGTCTGAGATCCCAGCTTTAAGAGCACAGAGCGGAGAATGTGGGTGTCTGCGTGGAGCCATCTTGCCCACTAGGAGAACACAGGGGGACCTGCCAACGCAGCATCAGACTAGCAAAGAGCCCTGGGGGCCAGCAGAAGAGCATCTGCTGAGCCCAGCCGAGCCCAGGTCAGGAGTAGCAAGGCCTGGAGGGAGGACAGGCAGGGGTCTGAGGCAGATAAAGCAGCCAGCCAATGTGCTGGGGGCACCAGCTCAGTGACAGCAAATGGGCCTGTCAAGCTGCCACTTTCCCTCACCCCAAACAATTCAGTGCCCAGTTAAAACAGACGCTGCTCTCACATGCAGAACCCTCCTCAGATGGTATTATCCTGAGGTGAGGGACATCTCTCTGCTTCTGTGCCTGTCTTTCTTCACCTGCAAAATGGACATGAGAGTCATCCCTCGTTTTGTTGTGAGAATGTAAAGAGTGCATACATAAACGTGCTCAGAGCAGCACCTGGTGAGTGCGCCGTGCTAACCGCGAGCATCCACTGTCGTTACTGTCAGCGTTATGTGTCATCTTCCTCAGCAGACTGAGTTCTCTGAAACCAAGAACCGGGCCTCATATTTGTTACCCCAAAGCCCAGTGCTATGCCAGGCACAATTTGGTTGCACAATAAATACCTGATAAATCAGTAAATTGATGAATGAATGGTCCATTCTCTAATCCTACCATGGTAGAAGGGCCCCACCCCATCCTCAGCCTGCATGGAGTCGCTTCTTCCTGATAGTGTCAGGTCATTCAGTCATCCGGCAAATACATATGTACTGCTCGCCTGTTCTGAGTGCTCAGGGTGCTGGGGATGCTCTGTGGTGAGGGCTGAGTTGCCTGCACAGGGGATACTTGCAGGAAGCCCGAAGAGGCGAGGAAGCTTGGCAGCCATCGCAGGAAGGGACTACCAGTGAGAGGGAACAGACAGTGCAAAGATCAGCTTGTTTTACTGCACCCCGACGGTGACACCTCAGGGACATCTGTCACAGCCTTACTAAGATGGAGAGTGTTTTCTTTAGCCTCTGGGGGGTAGAGATCAGCTTATAGCATGCATTATTCCATGAAGTCAAAGCATGATCAAAATAGTAACAGCCCTTAATTAACTAAGGTGTGTCTGTAGAGTGAACCTGAACCTGGGTTTCTCGACCTGATCAGGAAGGACACTCCTGAAAATTCCAGATGTGTTTCTGTCTACACACACATCACAAACCTTTTTTCCTCCTGGATATACCAATTACATGACATATGAACTCACACTCATATGCACAGCACCTGCCACATTGGCATTGCTCTAAATGGCGATTCCTACTGCTCCAGTCTTATCCCTCACCCTCCCCAACTCCCACCCTTCCAAAATGCTACAAAGGAGGAAAAATACTGGAGGGCCTTGTTGCTCTGCTGCTACTCGGGGAGCATGACTGGGGAGTGGGAGGAAAGAGCCAACTGGCTACCAATGCGTATTTCTGCACCAGACTGTAAGCAGCATGAGAGTCGCAACCTCCAGCTTTGTGACTACACACCCTACGCAGCAGAACACCCGGCATCTAGTAGCTATTCAGTAAATGCCTGATGAAAGAATAAGTGAACAGCGGGCAGCGCCTGTGGCTCAGAGGAGTAGGGCGCCAGCCCCATTGGCTGGAGGTGGCGGGTTCAAACCCAGCCCCGGCCAAAAAAAAAAGAATAAGTGAACAGTGAGGTGAGCTGCCGTCAGCAGGGGCACAGTGCTATACGGGTGCCTTTCCAGAAGGCCTGGAACATGCCTCAGCCCACAGGAGCTGGTGACACCCGCAGAGGGAGGCTTGACTGAGACCTCACGTCTCATGAGCTTAACTCTCCTACCACCTCCTGTGCACAGTCCCTCAAATGCCACCTGGTGTTTTGGGTCAGAATGATGGCAGCCCACAAAAGGGGTCTGGGTGGTCTTACTGCAGCTTAGCTTTGTTGGCATTTAGTGCGAGCATCGCTTTCTGTAATTTTAAACTTTAGCTCAGTGTTCTCAGAGAAGACATCGATTATTAAACAAAAGAAAGCAACTGTAGACCGGATGGTAATTAGCATCACCTAGCACCGAGAAAAGTCCCTCCATGTGGTCCACGTGGCCCATGTGTCAGCAGACGGACTTTAGGATTTGGCAACAACGCTCAAGTCCTGGCTGATGTTAATCTGGAACCCAAAAGGACTCCATGAAACAGTTCAGGCACTCACCCCTGCTCCGATATGGGGGACAGGCAGAGGGGAGGGGAGGGAAGGGAAGGGAGAAGATAGGGGAGAAGAAAAACTAAATCCTGGTATAAGGACAAAAGGAATCTCCACTGACTGCACACCTTCTATGCACCACGTATGGTACATCTATGATCGGTTTAGTTTTTACATGAGAAGGTAGGTGCTACTTGTCTCTGTTTTGCAGATGATGAAATTGAGTTTGAAAGAAGTTACCAACATACCCCAAAGCACCGGCCAGCAGAGGAGCTGGAAATGGAACCTGGGTCCACCTCATGCTAAGCTGCCTCATCAACAGCATGGACCCTGCAGACGGCCACCAAGTCCCATCAAAGGGCCCCAGGGATGATGAGCAACAATGGCCTGGGAAGAGCTTAAATCAGCAAGTGCACTCGGAGGGAAGAATGAGCCTTTATACACCTCACTGGCATCAGAATTATTTCTTCCCTGTCAGGAAAAGAACAAGACCTTTCTTTATGGCCAGCTGAACGGAACTCATGGAGTCCTAGTTTCTCAATTTTTCTTTTGCTATGGTCCCCCCTTAAAGCCGCCTTTGTAGACCTTTCTTTTTCTAATCACCATGAAATTGTAACATGCTATGTATTTCATATATGCAGATATATAAGTGCTTTATATATAAAAAGAACCAGATTTTTGCCCACTTCTCCCCACCAAAACCTAATTTCTGGTTCCATTTAGAATGCACCTTCCAGAGCAGTATTTTCAACCTTTTTTATCTCACGGCACCCTTGAACCTATAGTCAAATTATGTTGATCAAAAAAAGGGTAAAACAAAGACTATAATTACTGAGCTTTGAACATCTTTTAAAAATAATTTAATTAATGATCTTTAAAAATGTTCACTGCACACCAGTGTTCCACAGTGCCCTGGTTGAAAATCACTGTCCTAGAGCAAAGCAGGGTTGACAGTTCTTCCATTCATTCAACCACATTTATTGCGGGCTCCATACATGGGCTTCAGACTGGAGCATCCCATCCCCATTTCCCTCCTGAAAAGTGGGATACTAGAAATGTTCACGTTTTAGAGGAGGCGCTTAATGAAGTCGAAAGCTAGGAGAAAGGCAGAGGGGAAGGGACAGGGTCTGCAGGGTGGGATGGGGTGTTGCAGTCCAGCTGAAGCTAGGTCAGCACAGCTGAGTCCAGCAGAACCCTCAGCTCCACACGGGGGCCGCAAAGCTCCCACCCTGGGGCACAGGCCCATCCACAGAGGATGCTGAGCTATGTCTGAGCTCACCGCATCAAAGAACTCCCGGGCTCAGGACAGAGCGGGGCTTCCATCTCTTCTTACTCATCTTCTCATTTTCCAAAGAGGAAACCGAGATGCACAGGGACGTGACTCACCTGGTGTCTTACTAGTGACAGAGGGAAAGGAAGCCGGGTGTCCAGAGCACTGGGTCAAATCTTACCCTAGTATCTCAGCAAAAAGATGCCCATCAAGATGAAGTACAAATCCAGTGCCCTGCTCAGAACAGGTGCGATAGCCGGTTGGAAACGTGCAGGAGTCTGTGGACATGTGTGGCGTAACCAGTGGGTCTAGAGCAGCGACGCCCAAGAGGAGCCAGTCACAGACACAATCGTGCAACTAAATAGCCAAGACACTTAATTCCACTCAGGAAGGCTGTGCCTGGGTTGCCCGCAAAGAGTAAAACTCAGCATGTGCAGGAGTCTGAGGTGTTACTTGGGGAACTTTGAGAGCTGAGGTTTGGATTCTCAGGGAGAAAAACATGCCAGATAAGCTGCAAAAAGATCTATCGTTCAAGCCACAACTGAAATGCCACCTCTTCCAGGAAGCTCACCAACTCTCTGCACTGTTCACTCAGAAGTGAATTCTCTCTCCTCTCTCAGAACACTCAGATTGTATCATTTTTGTGGCACTACATTGCTGGGTATTATAATCACCCTTGCATTCAGTTTTGCATATGTCATAACTCCCGTGGATTATAATCTATATGTGTAGATATAGAACTAGGGATATAGTATATATTTTATCTTCTCCTTCAATGCCTAAAACTGAATATAGAACAGGAAATATTTGCTTAGTTAATATTCTTGTATAAAATCTATCTTGGGAAATAAAAGATTATCACTGATTCAACAAAACAGGACTCAAAGAAGAGATGCCTTTAACCATGATTTTTTTTCCACTAATCCCAAAACAAATTCTCTTTTTGGAATTCAGAAAAAGACAGGAGTTGTTGGCACGGGGAAATTGGGGGGAAAGAAGTTGAATCAATCAGGTAACAAAACCAAAATCTTTATATACCCAGGAGTCCCTCAGCCTCGACCAGCTGCTTCTTAGGATGAAGAGTTTTCGCTTCTTAGGGATGACCTTAATGGGGGAGATGGGGAGGTGGGAGAAGTTTTGTTGAAAGGACACCATCATGCAGAATTCCCAAGTCAGAGTTCTAACTGGTCAACCAAAATAGGACTGGGAAAAGAGCAGAAGGCTGCAAGGCAAAGACCCTCAAACTGCCAACACAATAATGAAGTTCTGAACAATCAAAGCCAGGCAAGTTGGAAAGAAAATACTGCTTCAAAGGTTCCTAGCAAGACACTTTTTACCCATCTGGAGAGACCACACACACACACACACTAACACATATGCACATAACCTATGAGAATGTTCTCAGGTCTTGGCAACCTTCCAACAACCATTGTTGCCAATTGCCCTGTCCTTAGGTCCCAAACTACCCACTTGATGTGACACAAGCCAGAAATTCCAGCTGAGGATCTCAGGACTAAAGAAGGTCACAGTAGACAGGTGACTTCTAAGCCTGAGGGAAGAACTAGCTCAAATATTTCACTTGAGATCATGCCAAAAAGCAGCTGCCGAAATAACAGCCCCATAACCAGCTGCAGTAAGAGTTCCCCTTTGGATAAGAAGGGTCATTTAGCTTTCCAATTTGGGCCTGGAAGAAGGGCTCCCACAAAAAAAGGGTGGTGAGAAGAAGAAGAGCTATTTTGCCATCAATGAGGTGGTGATCCAAGAATATACCATCAACATTCACAAGTGCATCCATGGAGTGGACTTCAAGAACTGGCCCCCAGGCACTGAAAGAGATCTGAAAATTTGCCATTTGAAGGAAACGGGGACTCCAGATATGTGTATTGACACCAGACTCAACAAAGCTGTCTAGGCCAAAGGACTAAGGACTGTCCCATACCATATTCACACATATTGTCAAGAAAAGGCAAAAAGAATGAGTATTCACCAAACAAGCTCTAGACCAGCGGTTCTCAACTTGTGGGTCATGACCCCTTTGGTCGCAGGGTTCACCTAACACCATCCAGCATATCAGATATTTAAACATTACGACTCATAACAGTAGCAAAATTACAGTTATGAAGTAGCAATGAAAATAATTTTATGGTAGGGGCCACCACGACATGAGGAACTATATTAAAGAGTCTTGGTATTAGGAAGGTTGAGAACCATTGCTCTAGACTTTGGTTACCTATATACCTGTTACCACTTTCAAAAATCTATAGTCAGAAGGCCATGAAGGCTATGTTAAATAGTTCAATGAAAATATTTCAGATTGTATATGAAGTCAGCACATTGTGCCCCATGATTGCACCAATGTACACAGTTATGATTTAATAAAAATAAAAATAAATCTATAGTCAACGTGGATGAGAACTAACTGGTGATTGTCAGATTGTGAGACACATCAAGTAAAGTTATAAAACAACAACAAAAAAGGGGAAAGGTCATTTATTCTGCAGGATATGAGCTGCAAGGCAGAAAAAAATACTCAGGTGAAGGAAGCCAATAATGTGATAAAATCTTTGTGTTTCTTCCTTCTGAATCTGAAACCATCTGGGACACCAAGATCTAGAGACGTCCTCTGACATAGCTTCTCTCTGCCATCCTATTACTATCTCACTTTCATAAAATAGCTAGGACTTACCAGTGTTCACTATGTCCTTAGAACTATTATAGCTATTTACAAGTATTAACTCATTTAATCAAAGCAAAAAAGAATTCTACATGTTAAGAAATATCATTACTCTCATTTTTATGGATGAGGAAACTGAGGCCCTGGGAAATTAACTCAAGAACAGACAACTCTGGAACTCTCATTCTCATGCACTGTGCTATACATGTCTCATGTTAGGATTCCAGGGAAACACTCTCAAGTTTTCATCTCACTTCCTGTCATTGACACAGAGTAACTCCTCCATTTACATGCAAGTTCCTGAGGATTTATCCACTTCAGTAAATCCAGTGAAAACATGCTCAGCACCTGCTAGAAGTCAAGACTAGATGCAGGAGCAGCGCCATCTGGTGGCAGGAGTCAGGGCCCTCCTCATTGCAACTTACCCCCAAGCAGGAGGTGTGCTGACGTCATGGCTTGGGGAACTACTGGGCCATAAAGCTGGACAGGATGTTCTGTGCAATCAGCAAGAAGTGAAATCCTCTTGCATCCCTGATCTGGTCTTTCCCTGCCGTATTTAGTCCCTGACTTCATATCTAGATTGTTGCCTCGTATTCGGTTAGAGAGTGTAAATAAGCCCTCAGCTTTCTACCAACCCCCATCTCCCACTGCTTCCCTGTTAGATGCAGCCGTCTTCACCTTTCTCACCATCAGTAATTAAGACCTGGGGTTGGGCATCAGTAAAAGGGGCACAGGAAGCCAGTTTGAAGTAGTCACGGAGCTTCTCAGGACACAGAACAGGCGCTGAGATTCACACAGCTTGAAGCCAGCTGGCCCAAGCTATGGGTCCCTTGTGATATTTTTAGCAACATTCTATAAGAATAAATAATATGCTATTGTCTGACCTTGTCTTTACACATTTCTGCCTCAACACCAGAAGTGGTGAACTGTGGCTGATAGAGGATTCTGAGTTTTAAGTTCCCACCCGTCTATCTCTATCTTGGAGATACAGGATCAAGGAACCAAGGTCCTTCCCTGTCTCAAGGAACTTACAATCTAGTAGAGATAAAGTCTCATACACAAGTATTCAGATAGAAGGTAATCCATGGTCTGGGAACACATGGAGAGGCTGTGATGGATTTCAACTAAAGAAATCAAATGAGGTTTCACAGATCTTGAGGGATAGGCAAGATTTTGGTGGCAAGAGAGGGAAAGAAATCCCAGATCAAGAGAACACATGAGGAGAGACTATAACCAAGAAAAGTCACGAGGTTAGAAAGAATGCCAACAATGACAGCACCGGGTACAAAAGAGAGTCAATGAGAGATGAGGTTGAAACCAACCCATAGATAACTGCACATGACATATTAAATGACTTGTCCTCTGTCCTTTAACAAGTAAGCAGACATTTTGAGTGTTTATTTCCTGAAGACTTTCCTGTGCCTCTCCCTTGAACTCTGGACTCGTGAATCCAGCTTCCTGGCCTTGGCATTTCCTATGCATGGTCACACACATGTCAAAGCTAATGTGTCCAAACCAAGCTCTCAGTTGTCTCCCTGATTCTGCTTTTCCTGGAGTCTTCTTCATCAGTCTGCTGTTTGAGTCAGATTTGACTCCTTTCTTTCTCTTACATCCACAGCCAATCCCTCAGTAAATTCTAGTAGGTTTACCCTAAAAATACATACAGAGTCCAGCTACTTCTCATCACCATCCCGATGGCCACCACTTCAGCCCACCACCACAGTCTATCAATGGATTATTGCAAGAGCCTCCCATCTCTCACCTAAAGTCCAATCTCTATTCAGAAGCCAGAGTGATTCTTGAAAATGTAAGTCAAAGCATGTCAGTCACTCCCTTGCTCACAATCTTCAGTAGTCTCCCTCTAACTCAGAGTAATGGCCAAAGTCTTCACGTTGGCCTCTAAGTCCTCCATGACTTCTTCCTGCCCCCCTCCCTGAGCTTCCCTCCTGCTGTCCTCTCCTCCTGTACCACCCCTGCATGCTGGCCTCTTCACTCTCACACACCACACATGCTCTGCCTCGGGACCTTTACTCTTGCTGCTGCCTTAGCCTGGTTTGTCTCTCCCAGATACCTGTGGGGCTCATCCCATCCCAGCCATGTCTCTGCTCAATCACTTCCTTGTTAGAGAGGCCATTCCCTGGCTTCCCCATGTAAAAATGCAACTCCTGCAACAAACACTCTCTTGCTTCATTTTTCTTTATAATACTTACCACCAGTTTTTTCCCTCTCTGCCCCTCTCTCTCCCATATCTATCTCTACTCTCTCTCCTCTTTCTCCTCTCTCTCTTTTTCTCCCCCCCTTTCTCTCTCTCTCTTCTCTCCTCCTTAATGCTGCTCTACAGCATCCCCTGCCAATAAAGATCTTTCTTTTAAAAAAAAAAAAAAAACTTACCACCACCTGATACTTGTTTGTTGAGCACCTGTCTCCTCCCACTAGAATATAAACTCTGTGGAGCAAAGACTTTGGCTTTTTTACTTACAGAGGTATCTCAATGACTACCTGGTATACAGTAAGTGCTCAATAAGTGTGCAGGGTGAATGAGCAAAGAAGTGACACTCTGTGCTTCTGTGTAATGTCTGAATCAAGAAGTGAAGTTTCTAGAGTCAGAGACACCATCAGAGAACACTAAAGAAGTTTTTGTGTGATGGGATCCAAGACGGTCATCGATGAGGTCCATGGCTAGGTCAGATCTTGAGCCAGCATATTCACGTGCATCATCAGAAGCATAGCGGGTCTCCAGTGGTCTAGCAGCTTCAAGTCACAGAGGACCCAGTTCAAAGGGACTAGAACAGGAATGAGGTTCTTTGTCTACACAACAGGCATTTCCATGGATGGTTAATTCAGCAGTTCAGCAATGCAGCAAGGACCCAGATTTTCTCCACCTTTCCATTCAGACACCCTTAGCAAATTGGGTTTGGTTCTCACACCTGACCCTTCATGATCATAAGACAGCTACAGCAGCCTCAAGCATTACATCCTCAACCGACAATCCTCATTATCCAAAGACTGCTTATGAGAGGACACCCGCTTCCTGGATACCATGTTAAGGGTGAGGGAAGCCTTGCCAGAAATCACAGAGCAAATTTCTCCTTCTGTACCACTGGCAGAGTTGAGTCCCAAGCCCATTCCTAACCAGTGCCTGGCAAAGGGATGGAATAGCTGTGATGACCTCACTTACTCAAGATTTACCCCAGGGCTGGGAAGGACCATTATCCCCTGAAGTCGGTACCTTGGGACACCTGAATAAAATCAGGGTGCTATCAGGAAGGAAGCAGGGGAAAAGATCTAGCCTCATCCCTGGACGCTATGAATACTGCCTTCCATGGCAAAAAGGACTTTATAGATGTGATTAAATTAGAATCTTGCAATGGGGGATTATCCAGGTGCATCTAATGCAATAAAAAGCCTCCTTAGAAGTGGGACGCAGAGGGAGATTCAACAGAGGATAGAAGAAAGTGTGACAACAGAAGCAAAGGCTGGAGTGTCAGGGCCAAGAGCCATCAAAAGGTGGAAGAGGCTAGGAACGGATTCTCTCCTGCAGCCCAGTAGGAATAAGACCCGCAGACACCTGGATTTTAGCCCCCCAAGACTCAGTTCAGACTTCTGACCTCCAGAACTGTGAGGTCGTGAATTTATCTTTTTTAAAATCACTACACTTGTGATAACTTGTTACAGCAACAGGAGGAAGTTAATGCAGCTCAGGAACCAACAACATCCATCACTGGTAGAAAAGGCAACGGACGAGGCCTACTGGATCTTCAAGAATCCTTTTAAATGTCTAATAAGCAACAGAGGCCTTAATGAAAAATCATTGCAGCCCCGCTGCTTCCGGCTTCTTCCACGGCAAGATGTCAAAGGCTGAGGCCAGCCGTGGGCCAGTTCTTTTCTACTCAGCTTGGCCTCTTTTTGTAGCAGTAGCTTCAGGAAACACTATTTTCAAACCTGACATGGAGAAATCATCTTATTTTTTAAGAGTATTAGCTTTTCTAGCTTTTTCTTTCTTTCTTTTTTCCCCAGTGGAAGGAGGAGAAAGAGCAGACTTCATGCCCTAAAGTAGAAATAATTACCTTCAGGACTTTTAGACGCATGCCCACTGCTTATGCCTTTCAATCAAAGTTAATCGTGAATTAAGAACCGTAGCCCTCTATGCACTATTTCTTTAAAAAATCCTTCTGCCTCTCCTCTTCAAGAAAAAAATTTTAAATGAAAATTAGCATTAACCATAATGATAATGCTTCATGTTTATGTTCTCAAAGAGCATTAGCATCATTAGGCACTTAATGCCTATGACACTTCTGTTGCTGAGACCGGTCAGTCCCCTTACTCTCTCCTGGCAACAGGGACCCAAGTGCTATGACACTGGCATTCATTCATAAACTTGTCATTTGTCAGTTGCAGAGCCAGGCTGACAGAATCTCAGATCTTTCCAACATACGTAGAACCGCTATGGGCCAACAGCCTCCCCCATAAAAGATAGAGTTTTTTTTTTTTTAAAGTTTATCAATGAATAACAGCATTCAAATGGAGTGTTTCTATTCTTTGGGGGAAATAAGACTTAGGAGTAATAAATAGAGAACAGAAGACGATGTAAAAGAGCTACTCCAGGGAGCACAGACACCAGAGCTGTGGAGTTGTAAGGTCAGGAGACGTGACTGAGGCGGTGTGTCCTATGGAGTCCTTCCCCCACCTCCCCACTTTTCACACCAACTAGAAGTCTGGTCGCCTAGAGAGGAGCTGTGTATTTCACGGTCAGAGCACTTGCATGTTCTAAGGACACAGCAGCACCTACACCCACAGCTGAAGTCAGTCCACTAGACATTGGTAACTGGGCCCTGTGCTCTGTTCCTGTGACCGACCTGAATTTGAGAACTCTTCTGTCTCTCAGTTATGACATTACTACATGCCCATGACCAGCCTGGACCCCTGCTCTGAAGAGACAACACAGAGAGGAACTTGCATGATGAGAAGGTTCTCATTTTCTGAAATAACCTAATTCTTTTAAGCAGCCCAGCGTTTCACTTAAGGCCAATAGATGATTTCAGTGAATTTTTTTCATAAGGACAGAGATGACTTAAATCAGTGGTTCCAGACTTTGGGATTTCACTGGCCAATAAACATCCTCTCCTGGTACTAAGCCCTCACCCCCAAATGTGGGAGATTCAGAAGTCCACAAAAATTTAGGAATTCATTATTTTACCAGATAAAAGCATTTGAGGAAAAAAGAGGCTATCATCTACTATTACCATCATTTTATTTTTTAAAAGGGCATCTAAATGTCAAATAAAGCAAAAGAACCTAATTCAGTAGTTTTTTTTTTCTCTTGAGACAGAGTCTCACTTGGTCACCCTCGGTAGAGTGCCGTGACATCACAACTCACAGCAACCTCAAACTCTTGGGCTCAAGTCATCCTCCTGCCTCAGTCTCCCAAGTAGCTGGAACTACAGGTGCCCACCATAATGCCTGGCTATTTTTCTTAGAGATGGGGTGTCACTCTTGCTCAGGCTGGTTTCGAACTCGTGAGCTCAGGCAATCCACCCGCCTCAACCTCCCAGAGTGCTGGGATTACAGGTGTGAGCCACCACGCCCAGCAACTAAGTCAATATTCTAAGAGAATAAGCTTGGTAAAGGATTCACCACATTGTTTTTTCATCTCATTGCAGACTGGTGAAAACTTTGGAATGTTCTGGCACCAATTATAGACCTGCCTTTGAAAACTCCCTGCTTCTTAAGTGCTCTCTCAGGTCTTAGTGTGCGAGATCCCCTTGGCCATTTTTCCTATTTACACAAATTCAAGGAAAGCCATGCCAGGTACACATTTTGTTCCTTGAAGCCCCGGTGACAGGTAGACAGTCTTCGGGGGAACACTTCCACCCATCTACCCAGCTACTGGATCATTCATTCAGCGTTTACAAGGTGCCTGTGGAATGTAGGTAACACAGTCCCTGTACTGGGAAGGGGAAACAAAAATGGACTTTCGAGCCTGACTGACACACACATCACGAAACAAGGAGACAAGGTTGCAGCAAGACCCACCTCGAACAGTGCCAGAGCCCGTCCAGGTGTGATCAGAGGTGAGGGAGTTTGGGGAACGGGCAAGGTGGGGGAAGGGAAGGGCACACGTGCTGCACCCACCAAATGTTAATGACAGTGACAGCAGGCATATCTTCAGATAAGGCAGACAATGATACATCCCCTGTTCTAATTCTGGAACTGCTATGCCACCTCATTAATATGTGCAAATGTGTTTAAAAGCTGCTGATAAACAGCTGCACAGAGGCAGAAATAGTGGCTCCCATCACATTTGCAAGCTTTATTGACTCTCCAACATGGCATAAGAAAGGAAGCTTTGCCTGCATGTATAAACTGGGTAATTTGCAGTAATGCTCCACTTTATTGGTAGACATTTTGCCATATCATGTCTCCCCAGCCACAGTTTAAGGACACTTCTGTTTTACACAGCTCTGTAAACTGCCTCTTTCTTAGGAAGAACCGTCATGTCGACTGGCACCGTTGTTTTAACATTCCAATCTATCAATAAAGCAGAAGCCTGACTAGCATCTCTGCACCGCACAGTCTCTAACAGCTGAAGCTCCACTCACTGAGAGAGCATTTGATTAAGAAATTAGATCCTGGTTGTATATAAATCAGTGCAAGCCCTGAGTTGACTGAGGCCACGGAAAGTGCATTTCCTAGGCGTGGCGAGTAAAGTTTTATCCTAATCTGAGGCCAGCCCAGGACTTAGAAGAAAGAGGCTTATCTGAAATGTTACAGCCGGAGCAGATTTTCAAACCTCTCAGGCACCGCTGCCCAACTCCCAGAGTGAAAGCCCCAAATCACCTTACCGCAGGGATGGCTCTGCTTCGTATTTCTCCAGTGACACTTCCAGCTGGAGAAAATGTCCCCCCGAAGCTCAATCCAATTACCTTCCTTCTCCCCCCAGCCCTCTCCTTTCCAGCGACAGATTGATGTGCCTCCTGAGTGTGCCGCTAGACCGGACAGCAGCGAGCTCCCTGGATTGATTTCCACCAGGTACCTATTTAGATGGGGCCTGTGGAGGTGATTTCTTCACTGACCTTCCCTTGACCACCCCGCCCCACCCCACAGAGGAATTTAGCTTGCTGGGGGACCTTCTCTGCTAGATAAATATTAAACCGTTTTCTGTTTGGTACCAGGAGAGAGCTTCTCCCTTCCTTCTGGGTTAGAGATTATATATTTGTGTAATTTTTATATCATGTTTGTTTTCTTGGCAGATGGCTTATTTCTCATTATTGGGGTGGCATGGCAAGTAGAGGAAAGGTGTAACTCTAGGAGTGTGTTCTGTTTGACAAAAGGCAGATAGTAGATAGGTGGGGTTTTTTTAACACACAAAGAGCAAAACTATATAATTTAACTAAATGTGAGAGCCTTGGATCCTGTAATTATCCAAGCAATGCATGGAGCAGGATAACTGAGAGACAGGATTTTCTTAGAAGCATTTAGATCATTCTTCAGGTACACACATCTCCTTCGGGCTGGTTTCCCTGGACCCCATCCCCACCCCACCTCCTAAAAGAGTCCCCAGAAGGGCTTATCAAGGCCTGGCTGTCCCCACCTCTAGAAAGTGTTTCCTGGCAGTGCCTAGAGGAGGGGGCCTTAGAATTGCAAATGCAGCATTAAGTGAAAGCCCTTGCTATAAAATTCAACCTAATTAAGCCACTACCAGGGCAAAGTATTCCAATAGCAATTACACAGGTTGTAAAGGGGTGAAGTACCTTTTAAAACCAAAAAAAAAATGCTTCTGCCAGAAATAAGCACCGCTGAGGATCAGATGAGCAGCTGTAAATGCAGGACATCACTGGCCTTGACCTCAAGCAGGCCGCTTCCCTTCCATCAGTTGCCACCAGCCTGGGGATCTCCAGAAGGAAAGCTGGACGCCCTCTTCCCAAGACCTCCATCAGTTTCTTGAGGACAGTTTCTCAGAAGCTGCAGCGATTCTCTCATTTGTAGCTATCGCCTCCCTTAATAAACGTTCATTCTTTCACAGATTTTGTTTGAACGCTTTCTATACATATCAAGATCTATATCAGCTTCTAACGATGCAGAGAAGGATCAAAATCTAGTAAGATGACTACCTATGACAGTCTCTAACCACAGTGAATTTGTGGACATTTTCTTGCAAACAGTTATGAGATTCTCCTGATGGGAAATTGTTCATTCAGGTCTATTTTGAAAATTGAAGCTTCATTAGGTGTAGAGACTGTGCCAGGGGTTGAGAAATGCAAAGACGAATAAGTTGTAATTATCACCTGTGGCCCTGAGAAGTCACATGTCTAGTGGAAAAAAATAGACATTCACATAAACAGTTGAACTAATAAGTAGTGTTCCTCTGTTGCACATGGGAAAGAGAGGCATAGAGAACCACCCTAGCTTAGACAACATGGAGCTAGAAATAAAATTTAGTGGTCCTGCTTGGGATTTCAGTACAGGTAACACCTACCTTAAACTATGTCAGCAAGAGGTAAGAGTATAGGCCAGGCTGTGTAGCTTCAAATCCCAGGTGCTGCACGGACTGTGTGTGATTTGGGGGGGTGTATCTTAAATTTTCTGTGCCTCCATTTCCTGATCTATATAGTAAGGCTAATAAAGCCTCCTCTTAGAATTGTTTTAAGGATTAAAGGAGACCATGTATGTGCCGCTACCCAGCTCCATCATTAGCTGTATAATGTTGAACTAGTGATTTAAACTCTGAGCCTTAGCTTCTTCAAAATACCTACTTCATTGGACTGTTAAGAGACTTTAATGAATAAACACATATAAATTCTTACAAAAATGCCTGGTACACAATCTTAGTTATTATTATTGATGTTTTTATTAATGCACCCTCAATGTAATGAAAATGCTTTACATCTGAAATTATGTTCTCATAGTCAGAGGGAAAGCCCATCAGCCTGGAAATCAGAACTTTAATTAGGAGAATTTAGGAAAATTGATTAATCTCTCGAGGCCACGATTTTTTCATTGATAAAGTTTCCTTCTCCAGAGTCTTCCCACTGACAGATTCTCTGGCAGGCCAAGTCAGGAGCCCCTAAGACACACCAATAGCACCTGGGCAATCATTACCCCGGGTTGTAGCAGGTCAATTTGTCTGTGAGCTTTTTGAGATATAGGACTTTCAACTCAGTTATATATCTCATAGGAAGTTCTAATTAAATGTTTGTTGAATGAACAAATCCCAGGTTTTTAGCTGAGATGTTTGGGGCATTGAAAGAATCAATTAACTTACTCAGCAGTTTCCCTAGCAGGAGACGTGAGCAGGGAACTGAAAGTCTGCTCCTTCTTACACTGATGTTTTCCCCACGACTACAAAGTCAGTTTCTACAAAGTGATAAATTGGGAATGGTTGTTTCCTTTGCAAATAATTCTTTATGTTAGGGGTTTAACATTAATTACCTTTAAATGTCAAGCAGCTCTAGTGTGTTTAAAAATTGATTTGATTTAGGAAATCACAGTTTATCTGCCATTTGTCAGTACCATACCTGCTGCAAAAAGCAAATGAGTCTGGATCATGACTCAACATGATGACTTTTCATTGATATACATCATCAGGATGACTAATGCCAGCTGTGGGCTTGGGGTTCCTTCATTGTTGTTTGCAAAAAGCAGTGACTGAAAAATCACATAAAGAAGTCATGACTATAAGGCTCTGATTTGTTCTTAATTCCTGGGTATTTATCCAAATACTCAGAGAAGTTGGGATGAAATTTCAAAGCTCAAAACTCAAATTATTTCTACTCCAGGACTGTGAGATTCCCTCATGATCCCAAATCATGACTGTAGAACCAAAGAACAGTGAAAACCAGTCAGTGATTATCTTTTACATTCCAAAATGGGCTATTAAAACTCAGAGACAAGTTTTAAAAGCCAAAGCCTTTGATTTCTAAGAGCTCAATTTGGGAAATATAAAAGTTAACTCAAATTTTCTAGCCAAAAGTTGGGGTATATTAACATAGGATTTGTTACATCCTATTCTAGTAAGTGGGACTTTATGGATGTCCTCACAATATCAGTCGCATGGAAGGTGCTTCATGGAGAGGCTGCCTCTCTTGGGAGTAAAGAGTAATTGTGGGTCTGGTCCTGGTGGCTCATGCCTGTAATCCTAGCACTCTGGGAAGCCAAGGAGGATGGATTTCTTGAGTTCAGTTCAGGAGCAGCCTGAGCAAGAGTGAGACCCCATCTCTACTAAAAACAGAAAAAAATAGCTGGTCATTGTGGTACACACCTGAAGTCACAGCTACTTGAGGGGCTGAGGCAAGAAGATGACAAGGAATTTGAGGTTGCTGTGATCTGTGACACCAAGGCACTCTACCCAGGGCACAGATTGAGACTCAGTCTCAAAAAAACAAGCAAACAAAAAAGAGTAGTTGTGAAGAAGGGGAAATTAAAGAGGTTAGGCGTGGAGATTAGGTGAAAAGAGGTACATTCTGAAGGGTGCCTCGCAAGATGGAACCCACGTATGTGGACACACAAAGCCACATACACTCCCCACCTCGGACCCCTTCCTTTGGAGGATTCCTACTGCACTATCTTCCTTTCTTGCCTCTGAATCCTGTAAAGGGTAGAGGGAAGGAGGGAGGGCTTCTGCAATGGCGCTTTAACAAATCTAATTCAGACCATCCTCCATTCACAGACTGGCTTTGTCATCACAGTGCACTATTACCCTTGTTCCTTCAGACTTCGTGTCCATGACATCTTAATGCTACTTTACACTCTGGCCCACAGGTATGCCACCCTACATCCTACAGGCAGTGAACTTCGCCTTTATCTTAACCTACAAGGGTGGTACAATTTGAACGTATTACATATTTCCCAAATATTTCCCCCCCAAAGAATTATATAAATACATGGAATCCCTACACTATTAAGGGGTATCAAGGTAAAAAGGTTTTTGTACATACCTTTAGTAAAACAGTTCTCACGTCATGTAGGAATTTCTGTCTTTACGGTGTCTGTCTCCCTGACTAAACCATGAGTACTAGGAGTGTCAGGATCATTTTTGCCAAGAAAACAGTATAGTTACTGACACACTATTCAATGGAAGCTTGGTCAAGTTAACTTCTCTATTTGACTTTTGTTCCTAAGGTATGTTGAAATCACAATGCTGTATACTGCATAGAATGCTTGTCCCTGACACGAAGTAAAAACTTAATAAATATTATTACTATTATTATGGAAACTTAAAACATCTGGCCACTAGAGCTACCAAAGGACTCCAAGCATTTATCTAGTGGAATCCCCAACCCTGGTGGAGGAAACCCCATTTGCTAAGCTGAGGCATGAATCATTGGCCTTCCAATGTGTGAGAGTTGCAGGCACAGGTGGTGGTGAACAGCTGTCTTTCATCACCACTGAGGACCGGCTGAGAGTCTTAAAGAGCCACATGAGTGATTTGGGTAGACAGGATCAGGGATAGCTTCTTACTGCTTGAGGGTGTAGAAACCTAGATCAAATCCCCAAGGGAGGCCATGGGATTTCCCCCTCTCTTAAGCTTCTGAAAAGATTGGACAGTTAACCATCTCTCTCTAAGACAGGTAGGGGCCAGGAAAGCATCTCATGCTAATAACATAGGAAGGAGTCTGCACAGGGCAGTTGAGTCTGAGCTAAACTGCTGTTGACCTTGTTCCAGAGAAGTGCTATTACCTAGAGACATAAATATATAAAAAGGAAGTATGGGAGGCAGATTCCTCTATTTAGTACAGTTATAATGAAAACATTTTAATACGCTGCTAATCCTCGGTCAAAATAACTTTAAATCTCATTAAGAAACCATTTCAAAGGGTTGAATGAATGATGCCCTGGTATAAGCACATCATGAAAGCAGGCAGGTGTTAAGGCCACATTTAGGGGCAACCTCAGCTATGTAGCCAACATCCTATTACCTAGAATGCTATTAATATATGCAATTTCCAGCTTAAGACAGCAAACAGAAGTGGGGGAAGTCATTTCCGCTCCACTCTCTGAGTGACAGAGAAACTCATGTGAGTGGAGGGACCCCAATTAGACCCAATAAGAATACAGTATTATTCTTTTCAAGCAGAAGAGTGTTTTGCATCTTCCCTCTTGGGTAGAAAATATTCTGATTTTAGTGAAAAGGTGAGTGAACAGTGTCTTGCTCCTCTTTTTGGTTGCTCAGAGGAAGAGACCAAAAAGAAAGAAGCTTTCTAGGTAGGGGAAAAAAACTAGCAGAGGCTTTGATCCTGGGCCACCTGAAGCCTGAGTCAGGGCGGTAAAGAGACTGGGCAGGTGGCTCATTCACAGTTTTGGAGCCATGGGAGGGATTAGGATAGTATTAGAGAACACTCTCCTAAGTATCACAAGAATGAAAAATCAAGCATCCCATGTACTCAATACTAAGTCAAAACTTGTAGAAATAGTGATGTGTGATGGAGTCCCTGAAGCAGAATTTAAGTTTGTTCTCTTTCAAATTATTGAACATTAAATGTTTTCATATAAATATTAAATTACATGTATGTAGCAGAAGCACAAATTGCACACTGCTGCTCAAGTTTTTCAAGGAACATGTGGCTTCTATATTTCCTACAACTGATCTATTCTTCCAAGCTCATTACCTAGTGAGGAACAGGGGTAAAAACAAACCTGTCAATTAATAGTATGTTAGGCTTGTTCCTTTTAAAGTGTCTTTTGGTAATTCCTTTTTTTAAAGATACAGAAAATTCTCGTCATTCTCTCTCCCCCAAAGGACTCATGGTGATGGTAAAGAGGGCGATGGCCTATACAGTGTGCCCTGTTCCTTGCCACTGACTGGTCTGGCCCAGACCCGACCTATTGTCTTCTGGGACACTACTGGTCCCATCTGGCCTTTTGGGACCCTGTGCATTACTCTTTGCTGGAGTCCACACTACACCTTGCTGCAGGGAGATTGGGGATTTGGTCTTCCCCAAAGCCAAGTTCTGTGGCTTCCAAGACACAAGGACAAGTCTCCAAGCCAAATATAATGCCTTTCTGGGCAGCGCCTGTGGCTCAAAGGAGTAGGGCACTGACCTCACACGCCGGAGGTGGCAGGTTCAAACCCTGGCCCCAGCCAAACATGCAAAAAAATCAATCAAACAAACAAATATAATGCCTTTCTAATACCTAAAAGCCCCTGACTTTTCCTTTATTCACTGCTTGGAAGTGACTAAGTTCAGTGCTTCTCCTCCAGTCTTGCAGCCTCCCGCAGGCTATGGAGAAAAGGAACAGTCACTGGCTCAATAGACTTTTTCCTAGCAATGTCTGTCACAGCCTGCTCTGATCCTCAAGGTTCCGCCTTATAAAAGGAGAAAAAAAAAATGGTTTCCTGTATAACGACACTTGCTTTGTTTCACCACTACTGTGTGTAAAATGACCACAACTTTTACACCACCACCACCTTACCCAGACAAGACCGATAGACTTTCAGTGACCACACTTCCTCCCACCCTTCCTGGATCTAATGTTCCTGGCCAATGAGAAAAAGGACACCTTATTGTCGAGCATGCACCAATTAGTGGACACATTCTGACTTGCCATAATAAAAACTTCCCATCATGAAGTAGCATAAACAACCATGAACCTCTCTTTCTAATGCCTAAAAGCCCCTGATTTTCCTTTCTTCACTACTGTGGGAAGTGACTAAGTTCAGGGCCTGCTTTCTGGAGCACTGTAGCAGCCACCAGTTTTCCATGAAGAGGAAGAGGAAGTGAGGACACTTCAGGAAGAGCAAGTGAGGACATAAGCATCTTGTTTGGTCCTTGCTCTCCCCGTCTAAAGTGCCTCTTTTTATGGGATAGGACTTCCCCTATGTCATTGTTCCCCAGAGGTGCTAAGCCCCATGGCCTAGAATTGGGAATAGAGAGGATGCAGGAAGAGAAACTGGCTTAGCAATAAGGACACATATAAGAAGTACTTTCAAATTATTATTCCTATTATGGATGTATATCAAGAATGAAAAATCCATCCAAGTTGTAACAAAAGATACAGAACATCTTTCTTATGGCTGAATAGTATTAGAGAACACTCTCCTAAGTATCACAAGAATGGAAAATCAAGCATCCCATGTACTCAATACTAAGTCGAAACTTGTAGATTAATAACAACATGCGCATATGGGAGAAAAACACAATTTAATTCAGAAAGGAGGAGGGGCTTGGTAAGTTCCCACCTAACAGGTGCAATGTGGTGGGTACACGGCACACTTCCTGGATGAAGATCACAAATACAGCTCAGACTTTACCTTACAAACCTAAACAAAGCAACCTGATCAGATGTATCCCCGTATTAGTCCAAAATAAATAAATAAAAACAATTAAAAACCCATAGTTCAAAATGGTAAGCAACATAAAATGTCAAAGTCCTACTTACTAGATTGCACAAAATAAAAAAAGACACTTATAAAGTACAGTTGAGCCTTGAACAGCAGGGGGTTGGGGCACCTACCTCTGTGCACTCAAAAATTCACATAGAACTTTTGACTCCCCCAAAACTTAACTATTAATAGCTTAATTTTCACAGGAAATCTTACTGACCATATAAACAGTACCTTCATGCACAGTTTGTATGCTATACATTCACATATATACTCTCTTCTTAAAATATGCTAGTTGTGGTTCTCAACCTTCTTAATGCCGCGAAGGATTTTCATTGTTACAAAATGAACAATGGGTTACTCGTGACCCACAAGTTGAGAACCGCTATGCTAGAGAAAAGAAAACGTTAAGGAAATCATAAGCAAGAGAAAGTATATTTACTATTCATTAAGTGAAAGTGAATCGTCGTGAAGGCCTTCTTCCTTGCCATCTTCATGATGAACCGTCTGAGGAGGAGGAAAATGTGCAAGATGTTGGTCTTGCTGTCTCAGGGGTGGCAGAGGCAGAAGGAAATCCAAATAGGAGTGGTTCAAACACACAGTTCAAACCCAGGACAGAAATGCGGGCAGCAGCCTTACCATGCCCCAGTATGGAAGGTACTATTATTATTATCATCCTCACTTTCTAGATGAGAAAATGGAAGTACAGGACCCTTAGGTAATGAGGCCAACTGTGGATGAGCCAGGATTCAAGTCAGGGTGGTCTAGCTCCTTTGAAACTCACAGCTAAGGCCCTGGTACCTCCACTGGACGTCAGCAGACTGAACCCAAGCAGCAACCGCCTTTCAAGCAAGGGGAACGGCATTTACCAAGGGCCTTGTAGGAATAAAACACTTTAGCAGACATTCTCTATTTGAATCTATGATGTGAAAAAACATTTTAGGAAACAAAATGTGCAGCATTTAGTTAGTGAAGTGACTGATTTACATCAGAGTTGTTTTTGTCCATATTTTTCAAATTGGAAAAATAATAACGTTAGACTTGGATGTTAAGAGAAGCAGTCCCTAGATTCTTCATTAACAAAGGGCTCTTCCCAGCTATTCACACCTGATCACATAAAACCATTATCAGAAAGACTTCAGGGAAGAGACCATCAATGTATTCCTTACTTCCCCTACAAGAATCAGCCAGAGACAAGCATTTGCTATAAAATTATCTGGGTTTAATCACTATCAACATCAGAATGGCAAAGCATTAAAGTACTAAACCTGTATGTACAATTACACATATAAAAAATGTTCTTCGTGAGGAGCAATTTTCAGCAGATCTTATAAACAGCATTCCTATTTTGGATTTGAAAAGAGAATGGAAATTTCCAAGATGCCTCGCCTCCCTCTGGCTCCAGTGACCCTCTGAACATCAATTTGCAAAAGCCTGAGGTAGGAGGGGAGGTATTAACAATATCAGGCACTCATCCCTCCCCTCCGATGGTAGGGATGAATTTTTAGGCAACGTTCTCCGTCATTTATTATACTGATGTTCCTTCCATCTGCATCATTAGGTTCAGTAGTTACCATGACAATATGATGCCTACAGCAATCTAACTTGATAGCCACATGCCAGAATGTGAAAAAATAGGACCAGCTAAGAAAGTGAGAGAAATATAATTAATCTGAACCACATAAAAAATGTGCACAAAACTGGGACCGAGAGGAACACTGCTGAAATGTCATTGAGGAGGGGATTTTGAAGGGCAGCAACCATCAAATTTCAGTATAAAAACTTAGTTAAGTAGAGCCATGTAGGGGTCTATAATTAAGCCAGGGAGTTGTTGACAGTTGGTCTGGAATATTTTTCTGAGCCCCGACTCCCCCACACACACCAATTTCCTGCTACAGACACCAGGAGGATCATTGTTGAGTCCAGCTGTGGGACTGTCAGGGGCCCTCACTTCTCTAAGGATGTCATGTAAGTGCTGCCACCAGGTCACTCTGCTCAATTCCAGTTTGCTATTAGATCCAGATTTTTCCATCCGATGAAATAATCCCCATCATTCTTCTGTTGTGTCTTGATAGACCCTATCTCCTTGCCTTCTGAGTGCCCAGCAGAGACAACAGGCTAGTGCAATCCTCTTCAGGGCAGAAATATGGCAGAGGGGCTGGGAGAGTGAGCAAAGCAGAGTGACGTAAAAGTTGCACGCCTGGAAGATGAGCCTGGGCCATGTGGTCATTGTCAGCATGGCTGGGTTGGATAGCGGCGCTGAGCTAGGCGATTTGGCCGATTCTGGCTAGTGGCCATGGGCATCTGGAAGAGAGGAAGAAACATTACATTGGTGTACAGGCCACACAGGACTCCTCCCAGGGCTGAGCAGATGGATGGAGCCGCGGTACCCTGAGCTTCTGTCTACAACACTTCCCGAGATTGTGTTCTAATTATCTACCTTTACCTCCAAAACATAATGAAAAGAAATTTTGTAAATAGAGGAGACCAGGCAAGGTGCAGTGGCTCATGTCTGTTCTCTGGGTGGCCAAGACAGGTGGGTAGCTAGAGTTCAAGAGTTGGAGACCAGCCTGAGCAAGATTGAGACCCTGTCAATACTAGAAATAGAAAAAATATTAGCCAAGCATTGTAGTGGGCACCTGTAGTCTCATCTACTCAAGAGGCTGAGGCAAGAGGTTCTCTTGAGCCCAAGAGTTTGAGGTTGATGTAAGCTATGACACCAGGGGACTCTATCCAAGGTGACAGAGTAAGACTCTGTCTCAAAAAAAAAAAAAAAAAAAGAGGCAGCCAAATGATACATTAGCAGAGTCAAATCTAGATAAGGCAGATCACTGCAGAACAAGCCTAACTTCTCTCAAAGTTTGCAATGATCCTCATCCCCAGGAGACAGTGACAGTACACCCACACCACTGACCCCAACGCTAAGTGTGTCCTTTGCTTGTAAATTCCTTTTAGAATTATTGCCTTTTAGAGGTCAAGAGCAATATTAATCACAGCTACATTTATTGAGCACTTTCTGGGTAGCAGGCCCTTCACATACGTACCTGCGAGGTAACTACTACTAGCCCCATTTTACAGATACAGAAACTGAGACTTAAAGAGGTTAAATAAATTGCTCATGAACTAACATGGACTGAGTGGTAACCTAGGATTATAAATCTAGGTCACTTCAATCCCAAACCTGTGCTCCGAACCCCTCCTTCTGAGGACTTCCTTACCTGAGGGACCTGAGACGGGTTGTAAAGAGGAACAGCACCCTTCAAGGAAGGTGGAGGAAGCAGAACACCAGAACTGGAGTAGAGGTCAGAGGAAACACCCTGCAATGGAAAAGAACAGGAAATCCAATCAGTGCCCATTTCCCAGATTCCAGAATGTTGAGAGCATCCCTGAACACCATCTTTAGTTAAGAGGAGGTCAAAGAAAGGGTTTCTTGATAGAACTCAGATAATCTCAGGCAAAAAAAAACATGGCACAGGTGGACATAACCAACCCCTGGGTCTAGAGTGGCAATACTGGCAAAAAAGGAAAAGCCACAAAAAGTTATAGTAACATTGCCATAAAAAGTGATACACACTCTGGAGGCCTAAAATACTACAACAGACCTCTAACCAGTCTTCAAGAAATGAAAATGTTGGGCGGCTCCTGTGGCTCAGTGAGTAGGGCGCCTCCTGTGGCTCAGTGAGTAGGGCGCCGGCCCCATATACCAAAGGTGGCGGGTTCAAGCCCGGCCTCGGCCGAACTGCAAAACAAAAAAATAGCCGGGCGCTGTGGCGGGCGCCTGTAGTCCCAGCTACTAGGGAGGCTGAGGCAAGAGAATCGCTGAAGCCCAAGAGCTGGAGGTTGCTGTGAGCAGCGTGATGCCACGGCACTCTACCCAGGGCGATAAAGTGAGACTCTGTCTCTACAAAAAAAATTAAAAAATAAAACAATAATGCACTTCTAAATTCAGAGCAAAATGTATTAAACAAATAGCTGCACCATATAAGGTCAAAATGAAACTGGAGTAAGATGATTTCTATGCAGCTCAATATTTTCTGTTGTGATGTCTGGCTTAAGGCAAAAACAGGATTCTTGCTCAGTTGTATTATTTAAAATAAAATGATCGTGTTCTTTAAAAAATGTTAACCTGATGAATACATCAAAATGAGATAAGTATGTAGAGCGACTAGTTAGGAACACCAAAACTAGATAAGTATATAGAGTTACTAGTTAAGCTTTAGAGCCCAAAAGGCCACGAAGGAATTTCAGCACTGCCAGTGTGTGACTGACCCTGAGCAAGTCACTTCACCTTGTTGAGATTATTTCTTCATAGGTAAAATAGGGCCTTGACCTCACTAAGTTGGAGTGAGGATTAAAGGAACAGATAGATAGAAAACATTTAGTCCACTGCCTAAGCCTCAATAAATATCATCAACATCATTACCGTCATTATTATTCAAAAAGCAGAAACTCCGCATGGTTCCCAGGATTGGCTTCTATTTTTCTTTGTGCTTAGAAAATCTTAAAAACTTCAGGTAATTTGCCACTCACTCACTCACTCAGATCAGTCTTCTCACCAATTTTAAAAATCAATAAGGTAAGACGCAAAGAACTGTAGTGAGAAAATTGGCTTACTTTAGAATCAGCAGGCTGGCTTCTGCCCTTGGCCTTGCCACATTTGCCCCTTGGTCTGTGATCTTGGGCAAGTCAGGACCTTGGAACCTTATTTTACCCATCAAGGAAGAAGGGAAAATAATCCACACCTTGGAGGGTACGCTAAAGAATTTTATGCATGATAAAAATCTATAAAAATGTAAGAGGTCATTATAACTGTCTGTCTTTCACAGATACTGGGTTGCTACTGAAATATGACAGTCTGGCCCATGCTGAGACTGCAGCATCAATTACATTTTCCATAGTTAAATAATAAAGGCAGCTATTTCACAAACATGTGCACACACACTTGATATTCATGACAGGAAACTATATTACTATATGAATGAATTGGAAAAAATAATTTAAAAAACCCAAATTTAATGGGCTATTGTACATAAACCCAGACATGAATATCACAATAAAGTGCGTGACCCTATCAATCTTTTCTGCTCTTTAAAAAAATCAGTAGGATTCAAGGGAAGAGATTCATATATGTGTCATTTTCTCTTTTAAATAGTTCTATTTGCAGGCTTCCCACTTCCTACCAAAGGAAAAGAGGAAGCCTAGACTGCTCTGGGCCTTGAATCCCCAGGCCTCTTGGCTGAAAAGAAAACATAAGTGCTCTTCTGAAGTTCCAAAGCCCCTCACTGCTTGCCTCCCTGATGATGGGTCTGTATTCGTGATGAGAAGAAGGAAGCATGGGTGCAAACCACATTTTCAGATTTCTGGTCTATTAGTGCTTTTAGACACACCCAACAGACAGCTTGGATGGCAGGACCCAGCAGAACTGTGGGGATGGAGGAATTGGAATTCAATAATTATATACATATAAAATTCAAATATCCAACTGTAATTTAAGCAGAAAAATTGGCAAGATGAACAGTTGCTTGAATGACTGACTGACAAAGACTCAAATATTCATCAATATGTTCATGGTTAAGTGCAACTGACTATCCCATGCAAACATCATAAATATCTAAGATCTTTAAAAAACTTGCAATAAAAATTCCAATAAATATAAAATGATTCTTATAAACTATTCTTTAAAGTGAAAGGGTAAAGGAAAAAAAAAGATTTAAAACTACTGGGCTGGATGTGAATGGTCTCTACTAACTCAGAGAAGCCATGTCCCCAGGAGCCTAGACTCTGAAGCCCCTGCACAGATTCTCTCTATGCAAGTGCCCCATAAAGGAGGATGGCCCTGACTGGCCTCAGCACTGGTTACCTCTGGCTCAGCCTCAGGAACAAGCTGGTGAAGCTCAGTCTGCACGAGTGGTCTCTCCTTAGGACAAGGACTGCTGGGCAAAAGAGGAGCATCCTCCAAGTTCTCAGGCCCCTCCTCTGTCGTGGGGCTCACCCCAGTCTCCATGACAACACATAACTGGCTCAGTCTTCTTCTCAGCAAAGACTGCAAAAGAAACAGAAGGGGCTTAGGTGTGTCCTAAATTGGGTAGTATCTGGGAGGCTGAGTCACTCCCTGAGTTGCAGACCCAGCAGAGGACAGACTGATCTATACACTCAGATGCTGACCTCAGAAGAATCTGGAACTGGGCCACATTGGTGAGATCACATAATTCCCTACAAAAGCATGGTACCTAACAGTTTCCAAATACTTTTCTTTCCATGCTCCGATTTGCTCAAAGCAGCCTGGGAACTTAGGTATGTTTATTCACATGTTGCAGATGAACAAACTGAGGTCAAAGGGCTTGCCGGAGGCCAGCCAAGAACTACCAAGCCAGGATCAGAGATAAACCTCCATAATGACTTCAAGACCTACTGCAGCCAGGGCCCGGGAAGGGCGGATCCCAGGAAAGGAGTGCAGGGCTCCGAGACAGAGGCCTGGGCTCCAAGACAGAGGCCTGGCCTCCAAACCTGGGCGTCACCAGCCCACTCTGCAACCGCAGACAGGTGACAGGTCTTCCCAGAGCCCGTTTCCTCCTCCATAGAATCTGCTTAACAAGTGTCAGAGAGGGACTATGGACAAGGAAGGCCATTTAGATACACGATACTTTTGGATCTACCAGATTTTATTATTATTATCATCATACAGAAATATACACTTACTATAGGAAATGAAGAAGATGAGATTAGTTAAAAAGAAGCAGAAAAATAACCATTATTCTCTTGGCAAAAAAAAAAAACAAAAAACATTATTGCATGGAAGTGTTCTTCCTTCCAACTAACTTTCTTAAACATTTTCCAACATGGAGGTAATGCAATCTATGCAATTTGGCCCCCGGTTTATTTTTGTTTTGTTTTGTTTTTTCTTTTTTCTTTTTTTTGAGACAGAGCCTCAAGCTGTCACCCTAGATAGAGTGCCATGGCATCACAGCTCACAGCAACCTCCAATTCCTGGGCTCAAGCGAGTCTCCTGTCTCTGCCTCCCAAGTAGCTGGGATTATAGGCGCCCGCCACAACGTCTGGCCATTTTTTTTTTGGTTGCAGCCGTTATTGTTTGGCGGGCCAGGGCTGGATTCGAACCTGCCAGCTCAGGTGTACGTGGCTGGCGCCTTAGCCCGTTGAGCCACAGGCACCGAGCCTGTTTTGTTTTTTCACTAAAGATATCTTACCTCTTGGCTAGCCTTCATTTCTTGAACATGGTCAGACAAAAACTGCACACAGTTCTCCAGGTCGAAGTAGACAAACCAGAGCTGTGGGGAGAAGCAGCCATGACCCCAGGGGCTCAAAGCTAAACCCACCTAGAACTCCCCCTCCCCCTGTGACCGTCCTCCAGCTCCTGTCTCCTCACTGGAGACCCAGCCCTTGGAGGCCCACCAGACTCAGCCCTTGGAGGCCTTCCCTGGGAGGAAGACTTGTGGTTCTGTTCTTTCCCAGAGTCCCATGTGCCATGATCACACCTCACTTGTATGGCTGGCTTCCTGTAGATTTTAAAAATGTCTAACCCTGTTCAAAACCACTTTGTCCCATCTCCCATAAGTCACTGAGCACCCAGACAGACTCCTAACCCCCCTGGTAGATCAGCCTTTCTATCTGGAACTGAACATCCAAATAAGCAAAACCCATCAGAAGTGACATTTTCATTTCCTTGCAAAATAAACCAAATAATCAACTGGGGTGCTCCAGGAAGAGGATGGGGTAAGAAGTCCTCACCCCATCCTGAATTCCCTTCCACCTCAACTTCAACAGTCTCAGGAGAGCAGGCTGAACCAGGCTGAAGCCCTCCTTGTTCATACAATATACACTTTGTGGGCCCCCCACCTGTCACACGTCACGGTGAAGTTCCACAGGAATCTGGCAGCCTCGTCTCACACGCCTACCCAGTGGCTACCTCCTCAGGCCCCCAGACCTTCCTCCTCCCAGTAACCAACCCATGAGATCCAGTCACATCACTCGTACCAACTAGTTTCTCTCACTGTCTCATCCCCAAAAGAGTCTTTTTGAAATGATTCTTCTAAACCTTTTTACTATGAAAATCTCCAAACATACAAAAGTAGGTGGCAGCAAACCATCGCTTCACTTCAAGCGTTACCACCTCACAGCCATTCTCGTCCATCTCCACCCTCACTCGTTACCCCTCCCACACCACAGTACCTCTGTGAATCAGAAGGGCATCCCCTATGTCATATCATCTCATCCTGAGATACTATTTTCAAACTGAAAGACGCCAATTGTCTGAGACGTGCCCATTCCTCAGTCATCCATCCAGCCATGTATTCAACTAACGCCTGCCCAGTCACTCCTACGTGCCAACTGATGAAGAAGCTTTGGAAATTAAGGAGGTTACAAAGGACCCTCAGACTCCAAGAACTCCCAGTCTACAATGTCACTCTTGAACTACCAGGACTCTTGTGATGCCATCTGCTTCACCTACTGATGTCGGACATGATCCTGTCCACAAACACAGGGCCCGGCGCATCGTGTGCTCAGCCCCTGCCTCACACAGGGCCCAGCACACAGCAAGCTCTCCTGTCAGGAGACTGCTGACTACCTGTCTGTACACCTGTCATCCATATAAACCTGTGAGCTCCTCTAGGACAGGGACTCTGCCTGGGCCCCTCAGGGTCTTCAGCACCCAACCAAGGGCTCAGCACGGAGGAGGCCCTAATCTGTCTGCTGAATAAACATCCAATGAGCAGTGAGGCTCAGATATTATCTGAGCTTCCCTCCCAGCCCTGCCAGGCGGAGGTTCTAGGCCGCCAGTTACTGCACAGAGGAGGCATCTCAAGGAAGAAACGCTGGAGCGGGGAAGAAGGAAAGGGCTGCTGACAGCTGTCTCATTAGCGGATTCCTAGGGACACTGTGTAGGGGGAGAACACAAGGCCACTGCTCTCCATTAGCCCAGCCCAAAAACAGGTCACTGAGAAGAGGTCACCACGAGACACAGTACCTGGATCACACTCTGGCATCCTTCCACTGTGTCGGTCACTCCCAGTAGCACCCGGTGTCTCAGGAGGGCTCCGTTGGCAGCTGCCAGCCTCAGGTCCGTGTTGGTGTTGGCCTGCAAAACAAAGACATTCCTGCTGCCAGGGAGCACCTGGGCCACAGCCACACACTGTTCCACCCCTAGCTGCTGTGGGACAATCCTCCCCTCAGGACACTCCCATTTCCTCCCCTGTAAAATGGGACAGGGGGTCATGAAACACATTCAATTGTGTTAAGCTGTCCTGGGCCAAAGTTGTTTGAGCTGGTATGTCCTTCCCTGAGTCCTGCTGTCTTTAGTGATAGAAGAAAAGAATGCCCCTGTCCCCTAAGAATGTAGTGAGATTCCACAGAGACCATGTCCAAAGTGCTCTGGAACCTGCAACACAATCGGGGAGCACAAGCTATTTGGACGCAGGGACTGGATGGGTTTGGACACCTGTTGCCTAAGTGAAGCCCCTGTTCCCCCTAAAAGCACCTCCATGGAAGCAGCTAATACAGGGGCTGCAGAAATCAGCCGCCTCCTCCCCCCACCCAAACCAATGGACAGAAACCCTGTATTTAGCTGACGAAGGAGATGCCAAGAGGCAGAGGAAGGACAGAGGAGGACCCCAAATGCTGGATTGGGGAATACAGCCCAAGAGGACTTCTGTTGCAGTTAGAGAAAGCAGCCAATCAAGGACAATGGTTCTCAAAAGAAGCGGATCCCGTGCAGGGAGCTTCTGGAAATGTGTCACACGGATGGGAGGGATGATGCTGGCACTTAGCAAAGGATGGTCAGAGATCCTAAACACATGCCTTTTACAAAAGGACATGTCCCAAGAAAGACCATCCACACATCAAAGATGGCCCCTGGCCTCCTACGTGGCCTCCAAAGGCACCACTGGGCATGAATGCAGATGAAAACTCTGCTTAGAATTCTCTGAGATGCCAATCTAATTCCACTTTACATATACACCTGGAGTGAGTTCTGGCATGGACTTAACATACAATGAATTTCCCTGGGATCTAACTACTGTAAAAATCAAGGGATGATTACATATATTTTGATTTGCCAAGAACTTTAGATAGTATTGTCAGGACGCCTGTTGCTCAGTGGTTAGGGTGCTGGCCACATGCTCCAGGGCTAGCAAAACCTAGCCCAGGCCTGCTAAACAAACAAACAAAAATATATAGCCAGGCATTGTTGGGGGGGGGGGGGGGCAGCTGTAGTCCCAGCTACTAGGGAGGTTGAGACAAGAGAATCGCTTGAGCCCAGGAGTTAGAGGTTGCTGTGATCTATGATGCCACGGCACTCTACCAAGGGTGACAAAGTGAGACTCTGTCTCAATAAAAAAAATAAAAGTCGTAGGTCCAGTTTCAGTCTTCTGCAGGTCGCCAGCCAGTTCATCCAGCACCATTTGTTAAATAGGGAATCTTTTCCCCACTGAATGTTTTTAATTGGCTTGTCAGAGATGAAATCACAGTAAGTAGCTGGGTTCATCTCTTGGTTCTCTATTCTGTTCCATACATCTACCTCTCTGTTTTTGTGCCAGTACCATGCTGTTTTGAATGGAAGAAAAAGTATTCAATGTACTCAACCCTACTATGAAAGCTATAACCCAATTATAGCCCAAGAATATAGGGAGGCGGAAGGGAGGGGAGAGGATGGGTGGAGGGAGGGTAATCGGTGGGACCACACCTATGGTGCATCTTACAAGGGCACATGCAAAATTTACTAAATGTAGAATATGAATGTCTTGACATAATAACTAAGAAAATGCTGTGAGGGCTATGTTAACCAGTTTGATGAAAGTATTTCAAATTGTATATAAAACCAGCACATTGTACCCCATGACTGCATTGATGTACACAGCTATAATTTAATAAAAAAATAAAAATAAATAAAAAAAAAAAGTATTGTCGATCCATTCCTGACTCTGTTTTTCACTGCCTGTATAACCTCAGGTAAACTCCTTGACATCTTTGCACCTCCATCTCTTCATCCCCAAATTGGAGATAATAATGTCCCTCCACCTCAGAAGTTATAATAAGGATGAAATGGGTTAATCCACGTAGAACTTTTAGAAGAATGAACACTTAATACATGTCAGCCACTATCACTGTGATGATGACAGTGAGTCTAAAATCACTGTGTTTTCCACTGCACCATGTTGGTCACAGAATTTTAGGAACTTCTCACGCACCCTAGCAATGCTCTGTACATGAGTAGGGTCCTGCCTGCCACTGTAGACCTTCCAATCTGGGGAAAGACCAATGATGCAGCAAAGATGAGAAACAAGCCTTGTATCCGAGTGCTGAGGCTCTCGGGGATGCTGGGTGACACAGGCAGGAAGATGCTATGGTCAGGATGGGGGATCTGCTTAGTCCAGAGTGATAAGGGACCATGAAAAAAGAAGTCCTGGAGTTGAGACTTAAAGGGAGACCTAAGGAGGGCTGTGTGGTCATGGAACAGTTACTTAACCTCTCTGAGCTCCAGTGTTCTCACTGGCAAACTTCTAAAGCACTTATTTTACATCTATACTATTATAGGGGCTTCATGTGTGCCATTTAACTTTCACAATAACCCTATAAAAGAGCTACAATTATTACCCCATTTTACAGATGATGAAATTGAGGCCCCAAGAGATTAAATAATAACTTACCCCAAGTTATAGAGCTAGCAAGTGGCAGAGGTATCCTGTCTCCTCATAAGGTCATTGTTGGACATAGACATTGAGCCCCAAGCACACAGTACAGAGTAGGTGCTCATTAAATGCCCCTTATTAGGAGCAAAAGTGATGGATGCCCTGCTGCTATGCCCTCAGGCCTCCATGCTGACACATGAATAAAGAGCCTAGGTCTTTATTCTCTGTGGCCTGGGCCAAGCACACACCTGGTACCTGCAGGGGCTTCATAAATTCCAGCTGAATGAAAGCAGAAAGCAAGAGGAGGAGGCAGGGAGCCAAAGCAGGCATCCTTGAACTGCATGAATTACATTCACATCCTTGAAGCACCTGCCAGGTGCCAGATTTTTTTTGCTCACTTCTGCTAAAGCAAAACACTCTGCTTTTGCCCCCCTTATAAAAATTTCTTGCCATAGGAGTAACCAACTCAATTTATATTTTATAGGCCAAACACCAAAGCCATGAAAGCTTCACCTGATCCCAAGGGCGGCATATTTTGTCAACTCCTGGCATAGCCTGACAAAGATCCTTTCAAAATGATTAAGCCATAAAGTACCTTTTTGTCCCTGGCAGGCACTAAATAGAATTCAAACTCCAAACCCTGATTACATTTCTCAACATCCTGCCCTCCCCTCCTGAGTCACACAAGAACAGAACATGTGCTAAGGCTCTCGGAGTCCAGAACTGTTCCGGGTGCTGGTGATAGAGGAACAGGAGTTTTCCAAGCAGCTGGAAAGACAGTGTGTCACAGGCAGAACCATGATCCCCCCAAAGACATCTAAGTCCTAGTCATCAGAACCTGAGAATATGTTGTTACATAACAAAGGGGCATTAAAGATGTAGGTGAAATCAATGTTGCTAATCAGCTGACTTTAAAACTAGTAGATTAACTTGGGTCATCAGGTGGCACAAATAGTCACAAAGGTCCACAGAAGTGGAAGCAGGCAGCGGCACCTGTGACTCAGTGAGTAGGGCACCAGCCTCATATACTGAGGGTGGCAGGTTCAAACCCAGCCCCCGCCAAACTGCAACAAAAAATAGCCGGGCATTGTGGTGGGCACCTGTAGTCCCAGCTACTCAGGAGGCTGAGGCAAGAGAATCACCTAAGCCCAAGAGCTAGAGGTTGCCGTGAGCTGTGACGCCACAGCACTCTACCCAGGGCAACAGAGTGAGACTCTGTTTCTTAAAAAAAATAAAGAAGTGGAAGGAGGCACAAGCATCAGAGGAGGAGAAGTGTGGAAGACTAGACCTTCCATTGCTGGCTTTCATGAAGGAAGGAACCACGGGAGGCCCTCCAGGAACTGAAGAAGGTGAGAAAGCAGATTCTCCCCTAGAGCTTTTGGAAGGAATGCAGCCTTGTCTTCAACTAGATTTTAACTCAGGGAAAGTCATGCCATACTTCTGAACTGCAGAACTGTAGCATAATAAATTTATGTGGTTTAAGCCACCAAGTTCATGGTAATTCATTACAGCAGCCATAGAAAACAGTGGTATTGACTAAGAACACAACTTGTAATCTGGGTGACATGGCCTTGAATTCCACCTCTGCCATTGTCAGCAGCACGGCTCTGGTTGCTCCCTGAGCCTTTCTGAAACTCCTCACCTATGAAGTTTGTGTAACAGCATCTACCCAGAGATTTGCTGAGGGATTTAATGAGTTACCAAATAAAGCATTTAACAGGTGACCTACAACATACTACATACATGTAGTATGTGACAGAATGTGTGACAGAAGACAGACATAGAAGAAACAGAATGGAATCTGAACCATACATTAAGCTGGGAAGTATCAACCTTCTTTCTGAACGTGATCAGGAGTCAGAGGGCTTAGGCTTTGAACCCTGCCTCTGCCCCTAGTGGGATCCAGGACAAGTTACCTGAACTCTCTGACCTCCCTCTCTCTGCCTCCAAAGTCATCATCGGGACTAGCGACTGTCAATGTGTCAGCATCAGCCCATCACAGGAAGGAATAATGGGAATCAATTCTCCCCCTCCCTCAATCCCAGGCACCTTCTGCTCCAGGTGGTTCAGTAACTCTCCTATATTCACAGGGCTGTTGTGCATATCCAGGCAGAGGAAGTGCATGAAAAGGCTCAGTTAGCTCTAGTAGTGTAAGATTATTTGCTATTGGTGACCTCCTCTCAGACTCTCTCTCAAGACACAGCTTGCTTCTAGAAAAATAACCCATAAGGATTAGACAGAAAAAACAGAGAGGATTTAATCACATCTGTGACTTAATTTCTTTTAGTCGCTGGGCATAGGGGCAAGTGTGAATTTTCATGTTTGGAGAAATTCTTCAAGGCAAGCAAAAAAGAAAACTCTGACTTAGGATTTAATTCTCACGCCTGCACAGCGTCTCTGGAGGGAGTGTGGTAGTGGTCTCCAGACATCTTACCTTCCTCTGGTGTCTCTCAAACACAAGCACAAGAGTCAGGGTCAGGCTCACTGCAGCCAGGGTCACGAGCAGAATGCCTGCCCAGTGGTTCCCTAGGGCAAACATCTGGCTGGTGGAGTAGATATTAGCCCACACCACCACGTAGAAAACCTGCAAGAAGCCAGAAGGGTCACATGATCAGGAACACCATCCTTAAATGAAGCAGCTGTCTGAAGAGACACCCTTCAGACATTCCTAATACCTTCCATGGATTCAAACAGCTCACAGGACAAATAAGGGACTGATCCAGACAGAGGGTCTGTGGGAAGGAGCTTATCTTCCTCATGTATAAGATGAAGTAGAATAAAGGGGTTAGGAGCTATCCTAATCCTTGTTTTCCCTGAGTTCAAATAAAACAGAAAAAGGCAGGTGGCTCTAGAGTGAGAGGAACTTCAGTCAGAAACCCACATGGCAGATTGGAGATTTGGACAAGTTTAACACCTCTGAGCCTCAGCTTCCTTATCTGTAAAATGGGGATAAAAATACCTACTTCATAGCATTGTTACAAGGGTTACCAGGCTAACATATGCAACAGCCCAGCATTTATTATGGGATTCATAAATGCTGGGTCCCTTCTTCCTACGAGTAGGATATGGGAGTCAGGTGTGCTATTTGACTATTTAAAACAAAACAGTCATGACTCGGAGTGGTTCAGAGCACACATGCTGGGTTTGAATCCTGGTTCTACCATACATGCGTGTATGTCTTTATGTATGTCTATATGTAGGTGCATATGAGTGTTTATAAGATCATGTGTCCATGTGTGTATCTATACATACACATATACCGATCTGTTAGAGCTAAAAGGGCCTGTGCGTTGAACAGATGGAGAAACCAAGCCCCAGAGAAGGGAAAAGTCTTGTCCAAGGGCAGACACTGAATCCACAGCAGGCTAGATGGGCCTGCAGAATCCTAATCCTGAACTCTGCCCATGATAGACCTTGACTCCCAGCCCTTATGCAGAGATTTGGTTACAACTCTCTCTCTTAAATTTCCTCTTATATCAAATCCAGTCCCTGTGGCACTGCTCCTTCCCTGGCAGCTGGTCACCTGGCCCCATGCCCTTCACCCAGGTCAACAGGCTCCAGCAGAGCCACCAGGGCAGGGCCAGAGTGCGGGCCACACCCTCCTCACCACGGCAAAGGCCAGTCGCATGGGCCTGGAGTTGTAGATGATGTATCTTCTCACTTGGGGCTCCAAGAGGGCAGTCTCAGCCAAGCTCCTGTACTGGTCAGCCGGGACCTGCTCAGAATGCAAGGGAAAGAGATGGATCAGCCAGAGGAGAGCTACTCCCCACCTCCCTCCTGCCAGCAAGCATGTCATTTCCAGTTCATGTGACTCTCATGTGAAAGCGGGATTAGGCACATTCTAGTACGTCCCAGAAAAGAGAATGAGGAACTTGAATCCCTGGGTGGAAGTCTCAGGGTATGGCTCCCAGCTCAAGAAAGAGCAGGCATCTGGGCATCCTGGACAAGGATCCCGCAGCCTGGGGCCCAGCACCCAACACAGGCACAGGGTAGCCTAATGGGTATAGCACAGGGTGGTGTCAGATGGCCCTGGGCCCAAACTCTGGTCCTGCCACTCTCACGCTGTGTGACCTGGAACAAATAACCCCACTCATCTGAGCTTCAGCCGTCCCCTCTGTAAAACAAAGATAATGAGAATTCTCACCTTGTAGGGCTGGGGCACACATGAAATAAGGTAATACACATATTAATAGCGCTTGGCACAGGGCTGGCCCCTTAGTGAGCGCTCTGTATGCAGGTACTGTTACAAACGCCACAGTGTCAGTATCTGCTACCACAGCCCAAAGCACTCACAGCTTCCTGCCCAAACAAAACTGTCCATATCTGTAGAACATAAAAAGGGTCTACTCGAGTAGACCTAAGAAAGCAGAATTTAAGCATCAGAAATCATATTGAGGAACATGGTAGACCAGTTTAAAATGTTCACCAGTTAAAAAAAAACAAATCTGAAGACAACTGCTTACGAAATACGAGCTTCCGTACAGCACATATAAAAAAGAAATGACAAATCATAAATCAGTGTGTGCTGATGTGCAGTTAGCACTGTCAGTTGGGAATGTTTTCCTTCCATGGTAATAAAATGTTGTTCTAAACAATAATGCAATTCAGTTTTAAAGAAGTAAATTCTAAAATCTTCGGGATGAAATCAGTAGTGTACGTCCCCCATCCCTAATGAACCCTCCCCGGGGCTAACACAGAGAAGGCCTATTCATGGTAGGACTTTGAGAACAGACAAACTCGTACCTACAAGTGCCTCAGAACAACAAAAGCTGCAATTTTTCTGCTTATTTATTTACTATATGCTAGAAACAGTGTCAATGTTCCTCAAGCATTATTTCATTTGATCCTAACAAAAACCCTATATAATAGGTATTAAAACTTTACTCATTTACAGGAGATGAAAGCTCAGAGAAGTTAAGTTACCTGCCCAAAGTCACACAGACAAGGATGAGCAGAACTGGGTCTGCATCCAGTTCTACGAGTCTGTGAAGCCTATGTCTCAAATCACTATGCTTGAGGGTATTGTATCATCGTCTAATGAACTCATGCTCATTTTCCTTTGTATATGCAGTTTCCTCTCCTAACATTGCCTTCCTTCTGTCCACTCAGCACATTCCTATTTACCCTTGGATGCCTGATTAAGTATCTGCTCTTCTGCAAAGATTACATAACCACCAACCCACCCCAGGCAAAATTATCATTTCCTCCCATGAAGGTCTTCAACGCCTAGTACATTCCTTTGCTGTAGCACTGCTATCCTGCTGTCCTGATTTATCCAACACACATCTATCTGCCCCAGTGGGACCTGTAAGCACATGTCCTGTCCACCTCTATAATGTCTATCCAGTTAAGTGCCTGGCACAGAGGGGGCACCTAATTGTTAGATGAATTAATTGGGAAGACAACAAAGTTCTAATTCACTTTTCTCATACACCCTACTAGAGCAAGCACAGAGTAAAAAATATTTTGTAAATAACTGTATGAAAAGATAGACAGACAGATGGACAGAAGGGAAAATGGTAGAGATTCAATGAAATCTGCACTTGCCTGAATGCCCCAGGTCTGCAGCTGCTCCTCCACTGCTCCCAGATCAAAGGAGATGGGTGCACAGGTATTGTCAATCCGGAGAACTGTGAGGACCTGGCCATTGTGGAGCTCTGAAAACAGAGCAGAAGCTTCATCTGGGTGAGTGCTAGCCACTGCGAAGAGCCCAGAGCTACCTGGACATGGTGGTGGTCCTCTAATCTCCCATGGACTTTACTAGGAGGCCCCCAGAAGGCAGAACCAAGGCCAGCGTGAGGGGTCTACTGGGTCTCAATCTGAGACCATAGAGGGAAGAACTTCCTAAGAGTGAAAGCTGTCCCCCCTAAGAATTGGCAGTAGTGAGTCCCCCATCACAAGGGATATGTGAACAGAGACTGAACAACTAACTACCTTGGGGGAATGAGGTAGTAGACATTTTTATTCCAGCCTGCAAAGAATGCTCCACAGAATAACTTAGATTTCCAGTACAGAATTCTCAGAGTCTAAGTAAGAAGTAAGTGGTTACAGTAGGCAGAACAAGGACCTCTCCTAGCAAAGGACACAACCTAATCTCCAGAACCTGTGAACAGGCTGCCTTCCATGGCAAAGGGGAATTAAAGTAGCAGATGGAATTAAAGTTGCTAATCAGTTGGCCTTAAATAGAGAGATGATCCTGGATTGTCTGGGTGGGCTGCATGTGATCACAAGGATCCTTAAACGAATCCTGTGTCTTGCCACATGGGCCCCCTTTGCTCTTTGAACGTGTAGTGTTCACAGCCCAGGGCCTTTGCACACACCCTTCCCTCTCCCTAAACACTTTCATCTAGCTTTATCCCAGGTAAAGCTTATGCATCTTTTATTTCCCAATTCAATCACTTTTCCCAGGGAGCTAACTAACCCTGACATTCTAAACACCTAATGTATCAAATTCTACTGCCAGACCTACCCATAACTGCCTGCTCTTCTCCTTTATGTTCATCAAAGATGAATACATATGCATGCAATTATTTGACTACATATGTATGCAATTACTTGAATAAAACCTGTCCTCCCTACCAGACTATATACTACCATACTGCTTTGTTCATCCCTAAATCCCAAGTTGGGTTCACTGCCTATGATAGAGCAGACACTAAATACATCTTTGATATATAAATGAATAAGTACAATAAGGTTCTTGATAGGGAACCCAACCTTGATAGGGTTCTTTTCTCATGTCCTGGGGTACCATCTATGATTGCAAAGGTTCCATAGAATTCTATGTCCTCGGGTAAAAGACATGAACAGAAACTTTTCAAAATAAACTAGTGGCCAATAGGCACATGAAAAAAATGTTCAAGGTCTCTAATCATTAGGGAAATGCAAATCAAAACCACAATAAGATATCACCTAACTCCTACTCCAGCAAGAATGGCTCTTATCCAAACAGCAGACGCTGGTGTGGATCCAGAAAGAAAGAAACTCCTATACACTGTTGGTAGGATTGCAAACTAGTACAGCCGCTATGTAAAGTTGTATGGAGATAGCTCAAAGAACTAAAAGTAGACCTACCATTTGATTAAGGAATCTCACTACTAGGTATTTGCCCAAAGGAAAAAAAGACATTTTATAAAAAAAGACACTTGTGCTCAAATGTTTATAGCAGCACAATTTGCAATCACAAAGATGTGGAAACAACACAAATGTCCATCAATACATGAGCAGATTAACAACATGTGATAAATGTATGTGTGTGTAATATATGCATGTGTGTATGTATGTATATATGTGTGTGTATATATATATATATACACACACACACACACATATATCTCACAGAGTACTACTAAACCATAAAAAATGGTTATCTAGTATCTTTTTTAACAACCTGGCTGGACCTGGAGATCATTCTTCTTTTTTTTTTTTTTTTGTAGAGACAGAGTCTCACTTTATCGCCCTGGGTAGAGTGCCGTGGCGTCACACTGCTCACAGCAACCTCCAGCTCCTGGGCTTAAGCAATTCTCCAGCCTCCCCAGTAGCTGGGACTACAGGCGCCCGCCACAGCGCCCAGCCATTTTTTTGCTTTGCAGTTCGGCCGAGGCCGGGCTTGAACCCACCACCTTCAGTATATGGGGCCGGCGTCCTACTCGCTGAGCCACAGGAGCCACCCTGAGACCATTCTTCTAAGTGAAGTTTTGCAAGAATGGATGAATAAACACCATTCCATACTAAATTGAAACTAGTCAATCAACACCTAAGTGAATATAAGGAAATAAAACTTAAAGGAAATTAAGTAGGTGGGAAGGGGGAGGAAGGGAAGGGGAAAGTCACACCTTCAGGGTGCAATGCACATTTTCTGTGTTGAGAGCACACTTATGACTCAGACTTAAAATTTACAAAAGCAAATCATGTGACTACAATGTGTGGGCACCCATAATATTCCAAATTTAAAAATAATAATAAAATAGAATTCTATGTCCTGCCAGAAAGAATTTTTTTGTTCCTGCTCTTACTGTTTTCTTTTTGGGAGGGCAGGGAAGTGAGGTGAAGAAAGCACAAACTAGATAGTTTTGGGGTTCAAATTGTAGCTCAGCTTCTAACAGGATAAAAGGGTGGCAGCGACCTATCCCCCAGGTCTGTTTCCTCCCTCAAGGATGATCATATCCACTGAAGAGGACTAAAATGATACAAATAAAGTACTCAGTCAAAATAGGTGCTGAGTAACTAGCGGGACTGTCATCATAATTTAAAAGCAATCTCGTCAGAACTCAGAAGTTATAATCAAGTATCCGTGATAGATTCGATTTTACCTTCCCATATCTTTTTCAAGAAAGGACTCAAGGTAGCTTCATAAAAATAGATTGTAAAAAGATAAAACTATAAATTCTTGAAATTTAATTTTATAGGAAACCTAGACAAAAAGAAAATAAAGGCAGGTAATAAGACCTGATTCCAGGTATGGAGCCCTTACTGAGCACCAGGAGCTGGCCTTAGGCTTTGGTCATGACTTTGTTTGTTCTTCCAGGAGCCCTAAGAGGTAGGTACAATTTGCAGGGAAAAGGAAATTTAGCCTCTGAAAAGCGAAGGAGCTTGCCCCAAGTTACCAGAGAAAGTGAAAGAGAGAAAGAGAAGCCAGACAGGAAAGCAGAGTGTTAAGATATAGGCAATCACACACATGGGGTCCCAGACCAGCTCCCAGCAGCAACAGTGGACTTGGACTCCAGGCATGGAGAATTTGAACTGTTCCCTCAGCCTGGCTCTCTGCACATTAAATGTTTGCCCAAGCAATGCCAAGTCCTTTCAGGATGTCTTTGTTTGCCTTTCAAAACAGGAGTTCTGAATTTTTGGTAATACCAGCTCTCATCTGTTCCTTAAAGTGACAGAATTAGGCCAGGCACCATGGCTCGTGCCTGTAATCCTAGCATTCTGGGAGGCCAAGACAGAAGGACTGCTTGAGCTCAGAAGTTCAAGACCAGCCTGGGAAAGAGTAAGACTCCATTTCTACTAAAAATAGAAAAATTAGCCAGGTGTCATTGGTAACTCAACCTCAGCTACTTGGTAGGCTGAGGCAGGAGGATTGATGGAACCCAGGAGTTTGAGGTTGCTGTTAGATAGGCTGACACCATGGCACTCTATCCTGGGCAACAGAGTGAGACCCTATCTCAAAAAAAAGTGAAAAAAGCAAGTCCTTCACTTAGAAATACTTGTTTTTACATCTAGGCTAAGTAAAGCTACTAAATTAAAGTATAGAGTGGTGCACAGAGATTTTCTACAAAGAAATAAGAACTAGCTTGCTAAAAAATCAGTGAAGCAATATCCACAAAGTCCTGAAGGAAAAATTATTTTAATCCAGTTCATTCTACTATTGTGTATGAGTGTATATAAATGGTTTTCCTAATAATAGGAATAATAAAAGAAACTTTTGTTTTTAAGCAGTCAAGTTTCAAATCCCTTTAAGTAACCAGCCACATTCCTACGGACCTATGTAATTTAGAGTGTTTCCCTTTGCCTATACCTAGCCTCTCATTCATTTATGCATTAAACAAAATACTTCCTGAGTATCTACTACAGGTCAAGTCCTGTGCTAGGTATTGCAGATACAGGGATGAACAAAAAAACACAGACCCCTATCCTTCTGGAACTTTCAATCTAGTAGGAAGCTGGACTTCAACACTTTCTTACACAGGTAATTGTATAGACTGTGATAAGTGCTGTAGGAAGACAGAAGACTGTATCACAGGGTCCTAACTCAGGCTGGGCCTCAGGACGATTCTTCAAGGAAGGGGTACTTTAAGAGAGCTCTGAAGAATGAATAGAAATTAAGCAGGGGAAAGGAGGCAGGGGGAAAGCAGAATTGGCAGAAGGAACAGCGTGTGCAAAGGTCCTGAGGCAGAACAGCATGGGAAACAACATTAAAGCAGGCCTTGCAAGCTGCTGAATGATGGTGCTCCATGCTAAGCCCAATGGGAAACACTGAAGCAAAAAGTGACATGGCTGCATATGCATTTCAAAAAGAATTCTAGCTGCCATGCAGAGAACGCATGGAAGAGGGAATAGGGACAGGAAACCAGCTGCAAATCTACAGCAGGGGTCCAAGCAGAGTGTGACAGTAGCTTGATGTAAGCAGGTGGTGATAGAACTGGGTAGAAATGACAAAAGTAACCTAGAGACATATCCCAAAGATGCCTATCCTTATCTAAAGGAACTTCCGTGCCCCTTCCCTCCCCTAATCATGCTAGGTAAGTCCAGCTTGGCAACAGGTAGAAAGGGGGTAGAGAATGAGAAGTTGTGACCTTACCTTGCCCCCAGCCAGGAGGGGTCCCTGCAGGCAGGGAGCCCCAGCCAGGAGAGGTAGTAGGCAAGGGGCCAGCCGCCCCGGGGTGCACCTGGGGTTCACAGGCCATGGTAGAGCGCCAGCCGGCCTTCTACTTCCCCTTCTCAGGGCTGCGGTTCATTCTGCAGTGGCCACCTCAGCTTCACTTGCCTTCAGAAAACAACACAAAAAGGAACTTCAGGCCTGGGCAGGCTGGTTTTCCTACAGCTCTCTCCAAGGCCAAAGGCACCAGAGGTCAGGGAGGGACACCAGGAGTCTTTTCGCTGACTTTGGTCTTTATCATCATGCTGAGAAAACCTCTCTGAAGAAGGAGAAACGAAAACTCCCCAAGGGCTAGATCAAAAACTTCCTTTCTGGTCCTGGGTCTTCTCTAGCTCTGCCATGGCTAATGGCCCACGGGGGACTCAAAGGCTGACCAGGTCCACTCCCCACTGAGATTTCCGGTTCCTTACTGAGGATGCCCTAGGAGCTAGGTGTAAGAAAGATACGGTCAAGATATAGTCACTACGGGGACCTTTGCTGACACAAAGAATGTCCAACAGCTTCCCAGAAGACATTGCAAAATTCAAATTTACAAAATCAGATGGTAGAAAACACACACACACACACACAAAAAAAAGGTGGCGACCACAAAGAACAAAAATACCCAGATATTTATGCAATCAAGTTCTCCAGCAGAGGGGGTGGAGGTTTGTTTTCAAGAACATGGACACCAGATTCAGACTAACCAGCTAAAACATCAGCTCCACCAACTAGCTTGCCCTCATTTACCTAAAGTAAACTTCAGTCTTCAAAACATGCAACCTCCCCCAGAGGGTGCAGCAAAGAATCAATAGATGACATATCTAGAGGACATACAGGAACATGTGGAACAAAGTACACATTCTATAAATATTAGCTCGTATTTTATTGTTTGAGATTTTACATAGTTCCTATACCTGAGCCAAGAATTTGGTTTTGTGTTTCCAGGTGGCCAAAGAGAAAATGGTTATGCTGGCTGTTAAATGGTCATTTACAAGGAGAAAAAAAAAAAAAATGGTGAAAAGAGCAACGCATCTTCCTAGCATTTATTAATAGCTCTAAAAAATCTTGGAAATGCTTCCAAATCTTCCAGAGCCAGGTCACTGAGAGGCACAGCAGGCTTCACCCTTAGCTACTTTCATCAGCAAAAGCAGTGACACTCTTTGTGTTTCCTTAATGAAAAACTGAGTCACAAGTGCCATCTGCTCTGCCTGCAACCTGCACACCTGACCTCTGTTATGTGTCTATGTGGGGCCCTAAGAATCACCCTTCACCAAAGAAAACCATCTCTAACTCCCCTGGGATAACACAACTGCTCTCCTAATCATCTTGGTAAAAAGTTCACTAGAAATCATCCTCTGCTGTTCTCAACGTTATGAAGTGTCCAGGAGGCATACACCAGCATTGCTCAGGGCTGGCTCAAGGGCTGACTGCTGCCGATCACACCCCCAAAGAGGGAACTGACTCCCATGGCATCACCATCTTCTGCTTCTCTCAAGACCTTAAAGAAGACCAGCAGAATTTTGAGGCCCAGCACAAAATGAAAACAGTTCACTGTTCAAAAATAATGAATAATTTCAAAAGGTGGCAACAGTAAAGCATTAGACAAAAAGGTACGGGGAGGGGTGTCTCCCTAAATGAGGGGTCTTTGTGATTGTGCAGGTGGCATGCACCTGAAGCTGGCCCTGACTTTAAGCTCCAGAAAATCACTTGGGACCCCTCTTCTCCCAGACAAGAATATAGAAAAGATGAGCCTTTAACAAGGATTACATACCTTCCCTGTACCAGGCTCCAAGCTGGAGAGCAGCAAAATATCATGAAAAGACTGAAGACTTCAGAGCCAGAATGCCTGGACTGGAACCTCCACTCAGCCACTCACGTGGTCCCTGACATTTGCTGTCAAGGTACATAACAACCAAAACCTTGTTCTTCTCATCTGCAAAATGGAGTCAGCCGCCTACCTGGTGCAGCTGCCTGGGGGCTGTAACAGAAGGAAAAATGAGCTTAACATTTCATACCTGCTCAGCAAATGGGCCTCTTTCCTCAGTATGTCTTTCCTATTGTATAGGAGAGAAAACTGAGGCTAAAAGTTGTGAAGTGAACTACCGAAGGCTGGGTGTCTATCAGCTCTGAAGCCAGATGAATGAACCGAAGCCATCTGGCTCCAAGGTCCAAGCCTATAATCTCCATGTCCTTGCACCGGTCTGGCTGTCTCTGAGCCTACTGCTAAAACTACCTTAACGAGAGAGAGAGAGAGTTAAAGGTGCAAGATCTAGCAAAAAATCCCAGTGTCCCTGAGTTGCTAGAATGGGGAGAGAAGAACCCTCTCCTCCTCACCTAGGCCAAGGCCTGGCCCATGGAGTGCATTCTTAAATACACTGAGCATTTACTAGTCCATCTTACCATTCCTTCCTCCTACCTGTACTCTCAAAGGAGCATGAAACCAACAAAAATAGCCACAAAGGTGTCTCTCCTGCTCTTGATAATCACCAAAGCCCTTCACTGCTTCATTTGATCACCTATAAAGCAGATATAACTCTTAGGTCCACATTCCAAATAAGGAACCCAGGGAAACTGTAGTTAGGGACCTGCAGCCCAGAGAAGCAGTAGGGGAGTCTCAAAAATGCCTAGAAGGCACCCAAAAGTTGGGAAGGGCCAAGCGCAAACTGGCGCTACACAGTATCCTTCCAGACTGCACAGAAAGCTCTCATTAATTGCAAAATCCCCAAACGAGGAACTGTCTTTGAGAAGAAGCCACAGCACCCTAGTTGGCCCCATTAGCCACCCACAAACTTCTAATTGGCAGACTTCATTCATTCACCTGGAGGCTGTTTCTTTTACTGACTAATTTACGTGCCTGGTCCTGTCACTTCCCACCTGTTTGACCTTGAGCAAGTTACTTCTCACTGCCTCAGTTTCCTTACATATAAGTGGGAATAATGATGGCAACTTCAGGTTGCTGCAAGGTTTAAAGAGTCCACACATGTAAATCACTCAGAACAACACTGGGCAAACAGGAATCACTGAAGGAAAATAGCTGTCACTATTTTTAATCCACAGACATGCCCTAAGAACTTCCTAGGGCTGGTCCCTATACTTTTCCTAACTATGAAACCAGAAATGAAACCTAAAGGCCTGCTCAGCCCTCCCTCCTGGAGGTCACTATCTGGTGGGAAGAAACTCTTAGAAAGTGAATTACGGAACAGAGGTAGGTACCAAACAAGGTAGGAAGAGGGAGCGCCTAGGGGTGGGGGAAGGCGGCTCCTTGGATGGGCAAAGGAGAAGCAAGTGCCAAGGAGAAAAGGGTACAGAGCAGAGGCCGGGATGTTCCCAGCAGGGCAGCTGGCATTTCACACCCTCAGCCTGTGCACTCACAGTGCAGCCCTCCTCTAACCCAGAGGCTGTGGAGGGCAAGAGATTGGCAAGACTCCAAGGTCTTGATGCTCCCCTCCCCCCCCCCCCCCCATCTAGCGCAGCTCCATGCCAGCCCTAGGGCAGCGCCAGAGGGAGAGACAGATACTAGGGTGAAGGTGGAGCAAAGGGAGTGAGTACAGTCTGGAGGCCCCTGCCACTAGTTATGGGTTCCTGGGCTTCTGTGAGTTCCCTTTGTGGATTCTGCATTTTAACCAGACCTTTCATTTACCCATCTTGAGTACGTTCAACTCCTCTTTCTCAGGGGATTCCTGCAAAGAAAAGTACCCTCAGGTCCTGTTGAGCAAAGGCCTCCATCTCTGCAAGTGCTGAGTGCCCAGCCTACCCAGGACTAGGTGCATCCCGGAGATTCATGACAGAGAGAGAAACTACCGTCCTGTTTTTCTTTGTTAAACTGGAAAGCCAACAAGAGACCATAAGAAGGCCCGTCAGAGGCGTTTTAGGACGGAAAAACCTTGAAAGACAGTGAGCTGAAGCTCAAGTTCTCCATTTTAAGGAAGAGAACAGTAAGGTCCAGAAAAGAAAGAGAACTATCCAGGGTCAAGGAGCTAGTCCCGGACGGAGCCAGAACTGAAAGCCGGGCTCCTTCCGGCCGGAGATGGCCCCCACACATGGTCTTAGGCTTAGGCAGCTATCTCGCCCCACTCTCTGCCCTCAGGTCCAAGTCTACTGCCGGGGTTCACCTTCACCCCAGAAATCACACACCCTGCCTGGCCTCTGACTCTCAAAAGGCTCCTGAGAGCGGCTCCCACACCCGACACGCGGGGTAAAGGGGCTCCCAGGGCGCAGAGAGGGGCCCGTGGCGCGGACCCCAGGCCGCTGGCCCGAGCGAAGGTCCAGGCGGAGGCGTCCCAGCAGCCCCACGGCGCCGAGCCTCGCGGCGCGCGCCCGCTCACTCACCGTCCCTGCAGCCGCCGCCGCCCGGGCACGCGGAAGGTCCGGGGCCTCCGCGCGCCCCTCCGCGCCGCAGCCTCTGGGCCCCGCCCGCCCGCGCGCCGCGCCGCGCCGCCCCCGGCCCGCCCCCGGCCTAGAGGAGCCCCGCGCCGGAGCGGAGCTGCAGGCTGCGTTTCATCAGCCGGAGCCCCCGGGGACGCCGGGAGACGCCTCCGGGCTTGGTGTCTGGGCTCTGCGCGGGCCGGGCCCCCGGGCGCCGTGACCTGGCCCAGGTGAGAGCCCTTGCCTGTGAGGGCTAGTCCCCACGCTGACATACAGTCACCTGATCGCTGGATGGGGCAATATTTGGGACCAGAACTTTCACTAGTTTTATGTGTGCACCGCACGCATTAAAAGAGTGTAGATGTGAGCAGCAGACTACCTGGGCTTTATTCCAGGCCTCACTTGCTTCTTATGTCATCTTTGGTAAATTATTAACCCCTGTGTGCTTTCATCTTCTGTAAACAGATAATTACACTTTTCATGGGGTCGCTTGAAGATTTAATGAGATAATCTGTGTGAAGGGTTCGCTACTAGACACATAGTAAGTGCTCCTTGGAGTTCACGACTGCCAGACCCACAAGTCACTAGATGTTGCCTGCCACCCCCGCCGTCATCACTCGTAAGTTTAAAGGGTTCTACAATGAAAAGTACCCTTTTCCCCCGAGGGAAGCACTAACCTTGTGTGTTTTTTCAGTAGAGTACATAGGGACAGGTATGTGTTTGTTGGACACTCTGCCTTTTCATTCAACAAAGTACCAGGCATTCATCTGCTGGAACACTCCACTCTGCCTCATTTCCTATTAAGGGGCACTTGCACTTCCATATACTGCAGAAAAGGTCCTTCTTTTACTCATTCCTCTCTCAGTGGACATGAAGGTGATTCACACCCTTCCTGACAGGCCTTGCTAAGATCCTTCTGGCCATGTCTTGCACACATGCCACAGCTTGCATCTCTACAAGTAGACTTGCTGAATCAGAATATGCATGCATTTTTAATTTCAAAAGCTATGACCAAACTGTTGGGGACTTTCAGACCACAAGGCTTAGCTGGCTGCATGCTCAGCCCGGCCACAGGAACGCAGTGCTTGGGGGCAGCCAGCAGTAATTGAGAACCTGAGTTGTAACTACCATCCAGGTATTTGAATTCACCAAACAATTGAGGATTTAGGCCAGCGTGCCATGAAAACTTTTCAAGATGGTTAATTAAATTATTTTCAAAAGAAGTTCAAAGCACAGTTAAGTCTACTTTCTTTTTTATTTATTTTTTTTTTGATCCACAGAATTTAAGTGTGCCACTGAAATTTAACTATAGGCTCAAGTGTGCTGTGAGATAAAAAGGGTTGAAAAACACTAATCTGAGCAGTAGGCTACTAAAAATGAAGTTCATTCACGTATTTATCAACAAATCAACACTGGGTGCCTAAGTGCCAGGCATTGCCCTGGGCCAGAGTGAGCAATACATGCAAGATCCTGGGTTAATGAGCCTAATTTTGAAAAAAAAATTTTGAGGCCATGGGAGCAAGCATCCCAAGGGATATTGAAGGTTTATAAAATGCTGATAGGGTATTGAAAGGGAGTCTACAGCAGGTGCATGGCCTGGTCACATCTAGTCTCTACCTCTCTGGGAAGACTGCTTTCCTCCACAAAGTCAGATGGAGTCCTCCTGTCATTTCTGCCAGGCCACTTTCTCTGTCCTTCTCATTGCTAGTCACTCCAGCATGAACCTAGATGTTGCACATCACTCTCTTATACTAGGGAGGTGCTGAAGACAGGGGCCTTTGGAGCTGGCCAACCAGGCTCTGCCACTTACTGGCATGTGGCCTTGGACATCTCAGTTCACTCTCTGGCTTCAATTCCCTCATTTATAAAAAGCAAATAATACCTCCCACACTGGAAGAGATAGCAAGAATTAAATGAAATGATGAAGTGCTTAAGAACTCAGTAAAAGTGAGCATTCTTTGACAACAAGGCATCATGAGTTTGCGTCTCAGAAACTTCAGCGTGAGACCTGTCCTGGTACTGTGGCATGGGGTCGGGGCTCCATGCAGGATGGAGAAAGGGCAGTAAAATCCAATAAAGGAGGGTAAAATTTAATCAAGTTTTCTGGAAAGTATGCTTCAGTGATGATTCCTTGATGCCTCTACAGTCCTACTGTGGACTAATCTTTACCCACCCCCCTAAAAACCCTAAGCTTTAAGAATGAAGAACATCTCTCAATTCTTGCTATACCCCCGATCTTTCTCACTTCTAGTTCTCAGTGGTTCCATATCCTCCACATCTGCAAAGTTATCCACAACCTGTTGCATTCTCAGATCTCAGTTTAAAAGGGCCCTTCTTCTGGGAGCCCTTTCTGTTCTGTTGGACACCCAGCACCCTGCCCCGGGTATTTGTTAAATGCATCTGAAGTAGCCAGTAAGCAAATATGAATGAAATCATCAGAATCTCAGCTACAGATAAAGCCAAGTAACCACAAACCCCAGCCAAAGCCACCCTTACTCAGCAGTTGCTCCATCTGTCCTGTTATGTTTGCAAGGGTTACAGACCCACGTCTGAGGGCTAGCTGCCAATGCGATTTGGCAACCGGGTGAAATAAAAGAATGAACTTCTTTCCAGCCTGGAAGAATCATAAAGTATTGCCCCAGATGGTACAGAGAGCCTCAGAACCACTGAAGGAGTAAGTGAAAAGGAAATGATAAAAAGTCAGTTCTTCTTTTGGGGACCTGGTCTGCCAGTTATAGATCCATTGACTTCTTAAACTTTTTAAAGAAACATATTGCTTGAAACATTGCCATGACTTTGACAAATGAAATCACACAGAGATTTAGGCTAGAAAGTCAGACCCAGCTTCAAATCTAGGCTTTGCCTTGATTAGCTCAGTGACCTTGGGCAATTAACTTTATCTTTCTGGGCCTTAGTTTCCTAATTTGTAAAATAGAAATAATACCTCAGAGAGATGATGAGAGAATTAAATTATGTATGTAAAGCACCATGGATTGTCCATAGTATAAAGATGATATTAATAAATGTGAGCTATTTTTAAAATAATCTCCAAAATTGTCCCACAGAACATTCCATTGCTAGTGGCTCTGTTACGTCCATTTCAGCTCCTGGGAATCACATGGCCAAATGATGGACTCCACTACAAGATACTCATGATACAGGTCAACAGCATGTGAGCACCTCAGACTGAACACACAGCTGTCCCAGGCAGGAGGTATGCTGGGAGTAAGACAAGTCACATGCTGTTTGTCAGTAAACTGGGACACACCAAAAGTGAAATACTCTGAATTCCTGTCAGGAAGGTCAATCCCTTGGGGATGGTAGGGGTCTTTTTCTACACTATGTAAATAAAGACAAGAGCCAGAGTCAGGGACAAAGGGAATAAAATGGGGCAGCACCAGAAGGGGAGTTCACACCTGGCTGGGGAGAGGAAGAAAGGGAAATTGCAGATAACTGGGCTTCTAAGGGGAGAGCGCCACTGCCCAGTCTTTTCATCTTTAAAAGCTACCCACACATGCTCTCTGAATAACCCTTCTCACTTCTCTCCAAACCTTATCTTCACTGCCACTGTTCTCTTTGTATGTTATTTTCAAGCAGGAAAAAGGGGGTTGTGTTCCCCAGACTTATCCCCATCCATCATCCCCCCAAACACAGTTAAGTCATGCCTTTAAATTCACTCACATTTGACCCAGGAGCCAATCAGTGTCATTTAAAAAAAATTTTTTAAAGTAGATATTGACATGATCTGGCAGTTTCCAGATCTCTCCAAACCACTGGCCTAATCTCTTGATAAAGAATATGCTCCTCAAAAAAAAAAAAAAAAAAATTCTTCTTAGCCTGCCTCTTAAGACTTATTTGCCTGGAAAGGGGAGGAAATGCAAAACCGGAACTTCCTGCTTGTGCAGCTTTTTTAGTAATTTCAGAGCCACTGAAGTGATGTGAGATCTGTTGACAGGAGAAAAACACTCTAAGATCTGCCATATTGTTCCTAAAGAAGCAAAAAAAATAAAAGCAGCAAAAAACAAGGGACATGGAAGACTCATCAAAGCACGTACTTTCCTTTGAACAGCTTCAGTTAACTTCTGGTATCATCAGGCTTGAGTGGAAGAAAGGCCAAATGTGCCAGGAAATGCAGAATGTTATTTTTGGGCCTCCCTGTACCAGGCCCAGCGGCTTTACTGGCTTTACTGGGATTGCAGGAGGCTGAATTCCCCATGCACCAGAATCCTGAGGGGAAACCTGAAGGTGGAACAGTGAGGTTTTCTCTTGCCTGCAAGCTGATCTGACTTGACTTCAGTTCTGTCACTTCTTGCTCTGTGACCTTGAACATTCTGTAAATCTCTAGCATTTCCATCCATGGAAATGGGGTTACAATACCTGAACTTCAGGGCTGCTGTGTGTTTATGTGAAGTACACGGAACAAAGCAGGCCTCCCTCACTAGAAGCAGAGATTCCACATGTGGCTCTGACAAACAACTTCACCTTTCAGAACCTCACAGGGATTTTTCTTTCCATCCATAAAGTAGGAGTGGCAATTCTTCAGTAAATCAGTATGAGATGTTACCTACAAAGTTAGGCACCACCTATGGCAGCTACCTCATGTGTGGCCTTCCATCAGGGAAATCTTGAGTAGGCCTGAGCTTTGGCACCAGATGGAATGTTTGAAGTTTCTGTGCTTGTAACAAGTAATATTGGGGGCATCTGCCTCTCTGGGCAATAGGTTCATAGGACATAAAGTCTGGAGACCAACTGAGGAGCATCGTTCTAGAATTTGAAAGGAAAAGAATCACATGGGTAAGATACACTACGGTTGTGTGTTACCCATGTGATTCTTTTCCTATGAGGTGCAATAAAAGAATGGAGTGGTTAAGCACACAGATGCTAAAGCCGCAAGTCTTGTCTTTAGCGCCGTACATCCTTAACCTCTCTGCCTCGTATCCCATGAGTTGCTATGAGAATTAATATAAATGCAAAAAGTTCTTTGAACTCACTGAGATGTAGAAAGCCACCATTTGCAACTGTAGCAGATACATTCTTTTACTCATGTAACAACCAGGGGCTCCCCCTTATTTCTTGGTCTCCCTTGCAGTTATGTTGGGTCACGTGACACGCACTGACCAATGGGCTGAGTACAAGTGTCACATGCCATTTCAGGACTGACGTAAATTGAAGAGTTGCTGCAAGTTTGCCAAGTTTTTCTTCCCATCTCTGCAATCCTGGAAACCATGTGCTGAGATGGTAGAACCACAAGCTTGAAGTACAGATGACCCTTGAACAATGGAGTTTTGAACTTGGAGGGTCCACTTATATGTATACCCAGACTTTTTAAAAACAAATGCAAATTAGAATTTTTAAAATATGTCCAAATCAAAAATACAGGTAGTCTCCTGCAGGTATGAAACCCACATACAGAGAGCTAATTTAGAAACTTGAGTATGTGAAGATTCTGGTACTCATAGACAGTCCTGGAAGAATCCCCCCACAACATACGAGGAAGGACTGTAACTGAATCAGACTCACCTCCTGGTGAATCACTGTCCTTAAGTCACCCAACTTTGAAAAGAAATAAACCTTTTTAATATCAAGCCACTGAGATTTCAGAGCCTGTCTTATCCTGACAAATACAGCTATTATTAAATTTATAATCACAGATGATTAGTCTGAGAAAAGGACAGCAAATTAAAAAAATCAGGAAACCTCTGTGGAGCACGTAGAATGTTCCAGGCACCATATGTAACGCTTTCTTTTTAACAATTCTTTTATTGTTGCTATAGAACAGTGGTTCTAATCTGAGGGTGGTTTTGGCACCCAGGGAGTATTTGGCAATGTCTTGTGACATTTTTACAACTAAAAATGATGCTGGTAAAGACCAGTGACACTGCTAAATAGCCCTGCAGTAAATTAAGCATACAGAATGAAGGCCTCCCATTGAAACTCAGACCCTCTCTTCTCAGAAATAATCACAATTATGTTTCTCCTCTAAACATATTCTGTACATACATGGTGTAAGTATAGGATGTGTGTATGTTTTTATGTTCAAATTTAAACAAATCATATTGTTCTTCATTTATCTTAACTTTCATTCCACATCAGATCAACCTATCTGCTTCACTGTCTTTGGTGGTGAAAGATGCTAATTATTCAGAACAGACAACAGTGGAAGTTCCCTCACTTCCCAAGAAATTGAGAGCTTTTCAAAAATCATCTTCCTGTCCTCCCACCCCCACCCCACCTTGATTCAACTGGCCTGGGCAGGGTCTGAGCACTCACCAGTTCCCAGGGAACAATCAGTTTGAGAATTACAGAGCTCAGCCCTCCACCTGTGCACTGGGACTCAAGGTGTCCAGATCCCTGGATATCTGGTTTCTCCCTCTTCCTCCTTCCCCACCAATACTTACTTCCCTCAAACTGCCTCCTCCATCAGCCACCACTGCCTCTCTACCCCTCTCACAGCCAAATCTTTTTCTTCACTTACTTAAGCATTCCAGTCTTCAAACCACTTAAGTTCTTTTCTCCCTGGTCACCAAGTGCTTTACTTTTCAAGTCTTATCTTTTCCTCTGAACTGACCTTTATCTCAGCCCTTTTGAACTACTCCCATCTTGCTGGCTTTCCCTATAATGCTGCTTGATTCAAGATTAAGGGTCAAGTAGTCATATAAATAAGTACAACTCTATTAATCGAGAATAAAAAATATTGGTGGCAACCAAGCTAAATGAGCCTAGTCCAGTGAATTCAAGTATTGTTCATGTTCCTCTAGGTTTAGGAAATCTGTATTTGTAGCTGGCAGAGTTGCTACACTTAGCAATACCAAGAGAAAAGTCTTCATAAAACAGGGCTTAGCTGGGACATGTTGAGATACAGATGTTGCCCAGACATGCAAGTCAAAATATCAAGTAAGCAATTCAATGACTAGAATTCAGGAGAAATGGGTTAGAGAAGTAAACTTAGATCTTCAGTACAGATGGCAAAGACATGAAATGGTTTCACCAAGGGAATACATAGAGAAGTTCCAGAAAACCTTGTAAAATGGTGAGGAGGAATCAGGAAGAGACTGAGAAGGAAGCACATGACTGCCAATAGAAGCCAAGAAAAGTGGTGGTTCAGGAAAGGAATGGCCAATTCTGTCAAGAATAGTGAAGGTCACGTAGGAAGAGGACTGGATTTCTCAGTCAGGACATCACTGCTGATCTTGACAGTTTCAGTGGAATAGCAAGCCTAGAGTATCATAACAGTAAACAATGGAGGGAAAAAAGCTCATAAAGTAAATTTTGAAGAATTCTACTGTAGAAAGGAGCAGAGAAATGGAATGGTAACTAAAGGAAGTATAGTGAGACCAAACCATCCCAAGTCACATAAATACAAGTTTTTAAAAGACCATATGGAGACAGGTGACTCAATCTTGCCTGCTAACCCACAAGCTGACTTCTGATGAACCCTAGTCCCACGAATCCCTCCTGATTGGCACTTTGCCATCCTTAGTACATTTGTAATGTACTCATTACAAATTCTGCTCCTGATCAAACCTTGATTTTATCACACAAATTATAGGCCATAACACAAACAGCATTCTTGCCTGTTATGAGGTGTTGTCTTTGTCTCTGTGCCTATGACACATAAGGTCTGGGTCTGAGAATAAAACTATGGACGTCTACCTATTTTGCAGCCACCCAAGACCATGCTTCTTCCCATAAGTGCACCCAGTAAATTACTATTTCAACAAACTAAATTTGTCTGCCTTGTTCTTTGGTTCCTCAACTCCTCCCTTGTGGAGGCTGCTTTGCACATAACCCTGTCACACAACTAACCATCTTATTATCTTGTATGAAGCACAGAAATCCCATAATGTTCTTTCAATTGCTTCTACCAGAAATTATTTTGTAACCAAAGACTTTCAGCTAACAGAAGGCCATAGGACATTCAATGGTGTGAAGATACTACAAGCATTACACACATCATTTAGCCTGCCAGGAAGCAAACGGGCTTGATAACTTGCCCAAGGCTGCCTTAATACAAGGTGTTCTAGAGAAAAGGCAAACTAAAGACTAAACTCCTTATTTTTCAAGTCAGTTGTCTTGTAAAATCACAAGCAATTTCCTCCCAAAATTTATATCATGAACATTTTCTAATCAAGTATGCAAATATGTATTTGATACATGTGCTAATTTCCTAAGTTCTACAAAACATTTGGGTCAAAGCATACTTTGCAGTATCAAGAATGATGAACCAGAAGTGGGAAAATTTCATGAGGAAGAGTCTTTACTTTTAAATGATTATCAGTACACCAAGTAATAACATGTAACAAGTTCTTGAATTCTATCATCTAGTAATTTTGAGTAACAGAAATTAAAAGCAGCCCTAACAATTACATTAGTATCTATT
>CAUYON010041865.1:0-14166 GCA_963573935.1 Arctocebus calabarensis | reverse complement strand
ATTTTTATAGTTTCATGTCTTAAGTTTAAGTCTTTAATCCAGTGAGAGTCTATCTTAGTTAATGGTGAGAGATGTGGGTTCAGATTCAGCCTCTTACAGGTCGCTAGCCAGTTCACCCAGCACCATTTGTTAAATAGAGAGTCTTTTCCCCACTGAATGTTTTTAGTGTGCTTGTCAAAGATCAAGTAACGGTAAGTAGCTGGATTCATCTCTTGGTTTACTATTCTGTTCCAAACATCTACCTCTCTGTTTTTGTGCCAGTACCATGCTGTTTTGATCACTATTAATTTATAGTAGCATCTCAGGTCTGGTAGCGTGATTCCTCCTGCTTTGTTTTTATTTCTGAGTAATGTCTTCGCTATTCGAGGTTTTTCCTGATTCCATATAAAATGAAGTATTATTTTTTCAAGATCTTTAAAATATGGCAGTGGAGCTTTAATAGGAATTGCATTAAAATTATATATTGCTTTGGGTAGTATAGACATTTTAACAATATTGATTCTTCCCAGCCATGAGCATGGTATATTTCTCCATTTGTTAACATTTTCAGCTATTTCTTTTCTTAATGTTTCATAGTTGTCTTTATAAAGATCTTTCACATCCTTTGTTAGGTAAACTCCCAAATAGTTCATCTTCTTTGGCACTACTGTGAAAGGAATAGAGTCCTTGACTGTTTTTTCGGCTTGGCTATTGTTGGTGTATATAAAGGCTACAGATTTATGGGTGTTGATTTTGTACCCAGAGTTGTTGCTGTATTCTTTGATCACTTCTAAAAGTTTTGTAGTAGAATCCCTGGTGTTTTCCAGACATACAATCATATCATCTGTGAAGAGTGAACGTTTGATCTCTTCTGACCCTATGTGGATACCCATGATCGCCTTTTCTTCCCTAATTGCAATGGCTAAAACTTCCATTTATGTTGAAGAACAGAGGAGATAATGTGCAACCTTGACTGGTTCCTGATCTAAGTGGAAATGGTTTCAATTTAACTCCATTCAATACGATATTGGCTGTGGGTTTGCAGTAGATTATTAGTTTAAGAAATGTCCCTTCCATACTAATTTTTTTAAGTGTTCTAATCATGAAGGGATGCTGGATATTGTCAAAAGCTTTTTCTGCATCAATTTGGATAATCATATGGTCTTTATTTTTAAATTTGTTTATGCACTGAAATCATTTATAGATTTACGTATATTGAACCAGCCTTGAGATCCTGGGATAAAGCCCACTTGGTCATGGTGTGTAATTTATTCGATGTGTTGCTGGATTCTGTTTGCTAGGATCTTGTTGGATATTTTTACATCAATATTCATTAGTGATATTGGTCTATAATTTTCTTTTCCTGCTGGGGCTTTCCCTGGTTTAGGGGTCAAGGTGATGTTTGCTTCATAGAATGTGTTGGGTAGTATTTCTATTTTTTCTATATTTTGGAAGAGGTTGAGTAATACAAGTACTAGTTCTTCTTTAAAGGTTTGGTAGAATTCTGACGTGAAAACATCTGGTCACAGGCTTTTCTTTTTAGGGAGATTTTGTATTGTTGACGCTATTTCAGAACTTGATATAGACCTGTTAAACATTTCCACTTGGTTCTGGTTAAGTCTTGGTATGTGGTGTGCTTCCAAGTATTGGTCTTTTTCCTTTGCATTTTCATATTTCTGAGAGTACAGTTTCTTGTAGTATTCATTGAGGATTTATTTGATTTCTGTTAGGTCTCTTGTTAATTTCGTCTTCACCATTTCTGATTGAAGAAATTAGAGATTTTATTCTTTTTTTCCTGGTTATGTTAACCAAAGGTTTATTTATCTTATTTACCTTTTCAAGAAACCAACTTTTTGATTTATTGATCTGTTCTATAATTCATTTGTTTTCAATTTCACTTAATTCTGCTCTATTTTTGGTTATTTCTTTTCTTCTGCTGGGTTTTGGTTGGAAAGTTCTTCCCTCTCCAGATGCTTGAGATGTCCCATTAAGTTGTTAACTTCCTCCCTTTCTGTTTTCTTAAGGAAGGCTTGCAGTGCTATAAATTTCCCTCTTAGGACTGCCTTTGCTGTATCCCAAAGGTTAGGATAATTTGTGTCTTCATTATCATTTTGTTCCAAAAATTTGGTAATTTCCTTCTTAATCTCGTTTCTGACCCATCTGTCTTTCAGCATAAGTTTATTTAGCTTCCATGTTTTTGTATGAGATTGCAGATTCCTGTTATTGTTTGGTTCAACTTTTATTCCTTGGTGGTCCAAGAAGATGCAAGGAATAGCATCTATTCTTTTAAATTTACTGAGATTAGACTTGTGACCTAAGATGTGATCAATTTTGGCATATGTTCCATGGGCTGATGAGAAGAATGTGTATTCAATTTTATTAAGATGAAATGTTCTGTAGATGTCTGTCAAATCCAGATGATCAATGGTTAAGTTTAAATCTAAAATTTCTTTACTTAGCTTCTTCTTAGAGGATCTATCCAACACTGCTAAAGGAGTATTACAATTTCTAACTACTATGGACCTGGAGGAAATCAAGTTACTCATGTCTATTAGAGTTGTTCTTATAAATTGAGGTGCATTCTAGTTGGGTGCATAAATATTAATAATTGAAATCTCATCATATTGAGTATTACCTTTAACAAATATGAACTGTCCATCTTTATCCTAAATGACTTTGGTTGGTTTAATGCCTATTGTATCTGCAAATAAGATTGCAACACCTGCTTTTTTCTGTTTTCCATTTGCCTGGATATAGATGACCATCTCTTCACCTTGAGTCTAAATTTTTCTTTTAAGGTAAGATGTGATTCTTGTATGCAGCAGATATCTTACCTGAGGTTTATTATTTTTTTTAATTATTTTATTGAATCATAATTGTGTACATTGGTGCAATCATAGGGCACAATGTGCTTCATATATGTTCAGAAATATTTTGATCGTACTGTTACAGATAGCCTTCATGGCATTTTCTTGATCACTATATAAAGACATTGATACTCTACCTTTAATAAGTTTCACCAGTACCCTGCTAAGATGCACTGACCAGTTAATGCATTTTTAAAGATTTTCCTCTGAGGCTTCTTCTTTGATCCACGGATTATTTAAAAGTGAGGTTTTTTTCTTAATTAATTTCTAATTTTCTTCCATTGTGGTGAAGAACACTTTTCTATTATTTCAATGATTTAAAATTTGTGGACATTTATTTTAAACCCCGGGATATGTTCTAGCTTGAAATATGTCCCATAAGTGCTTGAAAGGAATGGGTATTCTGTTGTTGTGTAGAGTGTACTATAAATGTTGATTAGATCCTGGTGTTTGATGATATTTTTCAGTTCTTCCACATTTTTGCTGATTTTATTTTTTTGTTTTTTGCAGTTTTTGGCTGGGGCTGGGCCTGAATCTGCCACCTCCGGTATTTAGGGCTGGTGCCCTACTCCGTTGAGCCTCAGGCGCCGCCCATTTTTGCTGATTTTCTTTTATTTTTTATTTTTACATGTACATGTGTTAATTAGGTTTCCACTTTTTGCCTTCACAGAGTTTAAAAGGCTTAAAATTTAATAACAATAACAATGTTTAAGATAAGACTAGAAACAAAAATCACGTAAAGAATGAACGAAGATAAATACATTCAGAAAAGAAAACAGACGATTACTGCATCAAAATATTAACCAATATTAGTAATAATAATAATTAATAATTTTGCTGATTTTCTAAGAGGTGTTCTATCAACTTTTGAGAGCAGGGTAATGATGTGACCACCTATAATTGTGTCTTTGTCTAATTTATCATTTCAGTTATATCCGTTTTTGCTTTATACATTTCCACCTTTCTTTTCTGGTGTATACACATTTATTTTTTTTCTATTTTGTTTCTGATGTTCAGTTGGCAATTTCAACTGATTGAAATTGATTGTTTTTGTCTTCCAATGCACTGATTTCTCTGTCATTCTGGTGTTGAGCCCATCCACTGAGATTTTTATTTTGGTTATTATATTTTTCAATTATAACATTTTCATTCGTTTTTCTTTATATTTTCTATTTATTTATCGAATCTTCCTATTTTTTGCATGTATTTTAAGCATGTTTGCACCTTCCTGCTGAAGTATTTTGTCATGGCTGCTTAAAAACTTTTGTCAGATAATTGTAAAACTTGTGTTATGCTGGTTTTGGCATCTATCGATTATCATTTTTTATTACATTTGAGAACTTCCTGGTTCTTAGTATGATGAGTTATTTTCTATTGAACCCGGACATTTTTGCATTATGTTCTCAGGGTCAGGATCTTACTTAAATATTGTTTTATTATGTTCTCAGTGTCTGGATCTTACTTAAATATTGTTTTATTTGGCTTTTCCTGATACCCACTCCAGTGGGAGAGAGGGGGCCCTGTCTCATTATTGCCTGATTGAAGTAAACTTAACTTCATTTACACGTGAGGGATACAGGGTGATCCTTGTTGCACGTGGGTGGGGATGGGCGTTCCAGCTTCCATGTGATCTCCTTTGGTTTTTAATTTTAATAATACCCACACTTTTATATGACTACTTACATTGGTTTACATGCTTCTGTTTCCAATACAGAAAAAGTCTGGAGTTGTTGCCCAAAGAGGTGGAGGTCATTTAGTTCCAAATGCTACTTTATTTCAACTGAATCACGATCTTGGAATGAAAGTCAGAAGAACTGCTCTAGAATGCAGGCTCACTTGCTGGTGATCAACACCAAGGAAGAGCAGGTACTTCCTAACAGAGAGTGGAGTCGTGACTCTCCCTGCTTTTTGTATGTCTCCTTGGCTAAGAAGGAGGTCTTTGCTATTTTGGGATATTTGTGCTGTGGTAGAAGGCTTTCAATAAAATAGATAGGAAAGCCTCCTAAGTCTTTACATTCCTTACCTTCTCCCTGAGTCAGGAAAACCACCCCCACCTCCCCCAAAGAAATTGCGGTGTTAAAAATATAACATGGGGATAGAGTTGAAGGTTGAATTTTCTGTTTTATTTTAACGTATAAATTTTTATACATCATTAACTACTTAACAGAAAAGATGTATTAAAGAACGATAAAGTTAAATCATCAATAACCAGAGTCAACAATCAGGAATGAAATTGAAGAACGTCTGAAGTTGAGAGCTGTCGCCTCCGATCGCTGCCTTGGCTTTGCAGCTGAAGGCCCTGAACCGGCTGCCTGTCGCCTTGCGGGCCGCCCAACCCTGCCCGCTATTCAGTGAGGCTCTAGGAGCTGGTGGCCCGCGGCCCCGCCCGCTTCGCGGCCTTCCTGCGCTGTGAGCTCCCGGGCGGCTTCCCGAACCCCGATGACGTGCGCGCCATCGTGAGCGGGCCCGAGTTTGTGGGCGCGGAGGCCACGGCGGCGGCCGAGGACCGGCTTGTCGCACTACTGCTCCTCTGGCACCTACTTCTCGGAGTAGTGGGGCCGGAGCCGCCGCTGCCGGAGCTCGACTGGCCGGCCTTCTATCAGGGTGCCTACCGCGGCTCCACGAGCGTCCAGGCGCACTCCCAGCCTCGCTAGGCGGGTGCCAGCGACTCCTACCGCTGCAAGGACGCTCGGCGCGAGAGGCGATTGCGGTGGTAATGGACACGTTCACAGACCTGCAGGAGATAAGATAACCAGAATCTACAATAGGAAAAGAGGATTTGCTGTGTATATCCTCTCCTCGTTCAATTTTTGGTGTGTGCAAAACTCTGAAAGTTTATCCTGAACAAGAAAAGGAAAAATCTACTAGGAAAGGTGAGGAACGAAAACTGTTGGGAAGGTTCACAAGTTTGCGCTGGTTGACGGTATTCACGTAGCAACTGGCTCCTACAGTTTCACATGGATGGATGGCAAATTAAATAACAGTAACTTGCTAATTGTATCTGGCCAAGTGGTGGAACAGTTTGACCTAGAGTTCTGAACCCTCGATGCCTGTCAGCCCCCAACTCCTGGCTAACTTCCAGATCAGAAATAAGTTTGACCATGTTCACAGTCCAAGGAGCTCACGCTGGACAACCTTCTGCGGATGCAGTGGGCCAGCCTCTCAAGTACGCCCAGAAAGAGAGACCTGGACTCAGGTGTTCACTGAAGGTGAGGCAGAGACCAAGCACCGTAACTTGGGGTCCTCCACCGTGAGTGAGGAAGACCACTCGAACAGCCACAAGGATGAACTGGAGGGCAGAAAGGCTGCTGATGTGCCTGCCACACACAGTAGGGAGAGAAGGTGCCTGAAGTGTGTGTGAATGAGGTGGGAATACAAGTCAGCCCCACCAGGGGGAGTGCTGGGACTCCAGGCCACAGCCCCCACCAGGGGAGAAGGCTCCAAAACCATGGTTTGGTCCAAGTTGCTGGAATCAAGTCCTGGCTCAACCGCATATTGGCCATGCTTTTAAGGAGAACATTTTTTACTGTAAATTACCTTGGTTTTCTTTTTTTTTTTTTTAGACAGAGCCTCAAGCTGTCACCCTGGATAGAGTGCTGTTGCATCACAGCTCACAGCAACCTCCAACTCCAGGGCTCAAGCGAGTCTCTTGTCTCCACCTCCCAAGTAGCTGGGACTACATGCATCCGCCACAATGCCCGGCCATTTTTTGGTTGCAGCCGTCATTGTTGTTTGTTTGGCCCGGGCTGGATTCGAACCCGCCAGCTCAGGTGTACGTGGCAGGTGCCTTAGCCCGTTGAACTACAGGCGCCGAGCCTACCTTGGTTTTCATTCTGGAAATTTTAATACAGGGTCAGTTAATTTGCTTGCTATTAAAGATACAACATTTTTTTTGAGACAGAGCCTCAAGCTGTCACCCTGGATAGAGTGTGGTGGCATCACAGTTCATAGCAACCTCCAATTCCTGGGCTCAAGCGAGTTTCCTGCCTCCGCCTCCCAAGTAGCTGGGACCACAGGCGCCTGCCACAACGCCCGGCCATTTTTTGGTTGCAGCCGTCATTGTTGTTTGGCGGCCGGGGCTGGATTCGAACCCACCAGCTCAGGTGTACGTGGCTGGCGCCCTAGCCCACTGAGCCACAGGCGCCGAGTCGAGATACAACATTTTTATCCTTCTTTATTATTTATTTATTTTAGGGGGGGTTAATGGTTTATTATTATTTATAAGTGTCATTTTAAAAACATCAGTTTGTTTAAACCATGTAGAAATAAGTATGCAAAAAAAAACCATATTTAAGTAGATAGATTATCTGAAATTCCAGATTGCTCAGGCATTTCATTATTATGCTATGGCAGCCAAGTAATCCTTAACTTCAGTTGGAGTAAGCCTCCTAAATCCAGCTTTCTTGCAGATTCCAACTTCTGTGTTATCTTCTGTCTTTTGCCCTTCAAAGCTTTCCTTTAGGGTTAAGATAGCTGTATGAATAGCATTTTCAAGTTCCAGATCTTCATTATATCTTTTCTCAAGGAAAGTTTTCCCATTCACTTAGTTCTTTCCTATGGCTGTGGCTTTCCAGGCAAAGTATGCTCCAGATGGATCTGACTGAAAAAAGTATGGTCGTCCCTCATTCCAACCACAAATAAGTAAAGAAACTCCAAATGGATGGACACCACCTGACTGGGTATATTCCTGCATCACAGAAGCTACTCTCTGTACCAGCTGAGCTGTGGAAATGGGTTCTTGGTAAGCAAGATAGTATTGCTGAGCTAGTTTTCGAGCTCTGTGCACAAGCACTCTGTAATCTGGGCCCATGCCACTGTACACCAAACCTATATGGTAATTGGTTCCACTTTGTGTACACTTCGTTCATCATACAGAAAGGATTTCTGTTTCTTCTCAGTTGCTAATACCATACCATTTGCAGCTTTAATTCCCACTAAAGGGCTCCTCCAGCTATAGCAGCCAATGCATATTCAATCTGAACAAGTTTACCAGATGGGCTGAATGTTGTCAGCAAAAAGCTGTACCGGCGCTCCGCCATCTTTTCCCGGAGACCCCTATCCTTCTTTTTAGTAACTGCTCAGGGTTCAGACTCCTGGGCTCAGCCAGGCTTGACATCATCAAAGCTTCCTTCTTTAAAAAACATCATGTGTGGCGGCACCAGTAGTTCAGTGGGTAGGGGGCTACCACATATACTGAGGTTGGTGGGTTCAAACCCAGCCCAGACCAGCTAAAACAATGACATCTGCAACAACAACAAAAAATAACCGATCGTTGTGGTGGGCACCTTTAGTCCCAGCTACTTGGAAGGCTGAGACAAGGGAATTGCTCTTAGGTCCAAGAGTTTGAGGTTGCAGTGAGCTGTGATGCCATAGCACTCTACCCAGGTGACAACTTGAGACTCTGTTCCTCCCCCAAACAAACAACAACAACAAAATCATGTGTCCCTAATTACCTTTATTCCCGTAACTTGCCTTTGAATTCTACACATTATTTCACATGCTTTTGTTTAATTTTTGTAATTAATATACCCAGTCAGGTGGTGTCCGTCCATTGAATTCTACACATTATTTTACATGCTTTTGTTTAATTTTTGTAATGTGTAAGTCAGGTATTGGTTTTATGGTTTAAACACTATGGGTACAGTTTTTTGATACAATTTTAATACAGTCGTGCACTACATAATAATGTGATGGACCATATATACAATGGCAGTCTCATAAGGTTATAATACCGTATTTTTACAATACCTTTTCTATCTTTAGATACATACTTAACCTTTGTGTTAAAGTTATCTACAGTATTCAGCACAGTAACGTACTGTACAGGTTGGTAGGCTAGGATCAAAGAGGCTATGTCATGTAGCCTGAGTGTGTGGGAAGTTATACCATCTAGGTTTGTATAAGTATACTTCGTGAAGTTCATACAACGAAATTAGCTAAAGACGCATTTCTCAGAGCTTATCCCTGTTGTTAAGTAACATATGATTCTACTGATGTCTCCTAGGGGGAATGTTCGGGTATTTTTAAGGTCAATTCAGGTAAGAGGAAATATGTTGTGCGTCTTTCTTAATTTGCATGCTCTTCTGTTTTAGAGGTTTGAATCACCATTGATTTTATTATTGAAATCCTGTTTAGAAAAACAAAACTGTTTCTTTTTTTTTTTTTTTTTGAAACAGAGCCTCAAGCTGTCACCCTGCATAGAGTGCTGTGGCATTACAGTTCACAGCAACCTCCAATTCCTGGGCTCAAACAAGTCTCCTGCCTCTGCCTCCCAAGTAGCTGGGAGTACAGGTGCCCGCCACAACACCCGGCCATTTTTTGGTTGCAGCTGTCATTGTTGTTTGGCAGGCCTGGGCTGGATTGGAACCCACCAGCTCAGGTGTATGTGGCTGGCGCCTTAGCCTGTTGAGCCACAGGCGCCGAGCCAAAACTGTTTCTTAATTGTTTATCACTTTAGAATATCTGTGTTCTGGGAGGCACCTGTGGGTCAGTGGGTAGGGTGCATGCTCCATATACTGAGGGTGGCAGGTTCAAACCTGGCCCCGGCCAAATTGCAACCTCCAAAAAAATAGCCAGGCATTGTGGCGGGTGCCTGTAGTCCCTGCTACTCAGGAGGCTGAGGCAAGAGAATCACCTAAGCACAAGAGTTGGAGGTTGCTGTGAGCTGTGTGACGCCACTGCACTCTACTGAGGGTGATGGAGTGAGACCCTGTCTCAAAAAAAAAAAAAAATTTGTTCTTAGCGTTACACAATATAAACAAAAAAATCTCTGAAGTTATGAAAGGAAAATGATTATATCTGCCAAAATTTTCTCATGCATAATTTTGAAGAATGGCATCTCTTAGTGTTGAAAAGAAGTGAAGTCAGTGTGAGCTGAGAATTCCTTATGATCGTAGATAGAAATTGTTTCCCATATATGTACTGAACATCATGTTTACAAGTGATGTCTTTGATCCATCCCTGCTCAGCCTCAGCCAGAGAAGACCTACACTCCTAGGATCCTCTCCTGTTCTTTCTCTCTCTTTTTATTTTTTATTTTTTTGAGACAGAGTCTCACTTTGTCGCCTCTTTAAAGTGCTGTGGTGTCATACCTCACAGCAATCTCAAGCACTTGGGCTCAAGTGATTCTCTTGCCTCAGCCTCCCAAATAGCTGAGACTATAGGCACCTGCCCCAATGCCCAGCTATTTGTAGAGATGAGGTCTCGCTCTTTCTCAGGCTGGTCTTGAACTCGTGAGCTCAGGCAATCCACCTAGCTTGGCCTCCCAGAGTGCTAGGATTACAGGCATAAGCCACCACATGTGGCTTTTTTTTTTTTGACAGAGTCTCACTCTCACCCTGGGGTTGAGAGCCATGGCATCATAGCTCACAGCAACCTCTAGCTCAATGCATCCTCTTGCCTCAGCCTCCCAAGTAGCTGGCACTAATGGCACCCACCACAATGCCCTGCTAGTTTTTGTTATTTGGTTTGGTTTTTTTTTTTTCTTTCTATTTTTAGTGGAGATGGCTCACTTTTGCTCAGGATGGTCTTCAACTCCCGAGCTCACCAATCCACCAGCCTCGGACTCCAGACTTATAGGATTACAGGCTTGTACCACCTCGAGGGCCACTCTTCTTTTTATTTTCCTAAAGTCATAAGAAATGCAGCTAGGCAGAGCCCACCCCTGGGACCCTTGGTGTCGGGAGTGTTTGGCCCTTCAGCTTCCAGGAGTTGGGCACCAGAGAATGCAGGAGGAAAGAACATTCCAGGACTCCAGTCTCTTCTCCACAGGGATGTGGTCCATCAGCACAGGGCTGTTGTCTTGGCACTGCTCCTGGCCAATGGTGAGGTGTTTCTGTTCAAGCAGCAGAGAGCAGCGCTGGAGTGTCTGGAGGAGATACACCCAAAAACGCTGAAGAAGGAACCAAGAAATTTCAAAGCACGGAACTGTGGGAAAAGAATGGAGCTGTGATTGTGGCTGGGCGGAGGACGGGCTATTTCCTCTTTTGAGAGGAGACTGTAGTCCTGTCCTCCGTGAAATCCCAAGTTGGAGGAGCTGGGGATCTCCCTCTCTGCAGTGGCTAAGGAGAAGATAAGGACTGAACTCAAGGACTTCCAGCCTTATTTCAAAGGAGAAATTGTCCCTGATGTAAAGAAAAAGCTTTGTGGTCCACCAAGGCGGAAGATCATGTTTATGGGATTTTTCCATCTGGGAGTGTGGTACAACTTCCTCTGGCCCTGGATGGGAGGCTGCTCTGGAAACCTGGAAGGTGAAGGCTTCATCCTCAGGGGAGTTTTTGTGGTGGGATGAGGAAAACAGTGCATTCTTCTAGAATATCAACGAAAAGAAGTTACAGACAAAGTAAACTACTTTCTATTCTTGAAGTTCCTAGGAAGATCAAGCCAGAGACTTTAGCCTCAGAGAAAAAAATGATTGTGTGAAACTGCCTAACACAGGATAAGCAGGGGCACTCACCAGTGTTCCTGGGAGGTGGTGTGTTTACACTGTGCCCCTGAGGAGTTAAAAACCTGCTTACACTGTGTTCCCAATATGGATTATTAACATATTTTATATTGTCTTCTGTTGCCAATATGGCAAAATTGCTCCCAAAAGAAAGCTGACAAAAAACTAGGAAACTGATAAGGGTTCCATTAGCTAAAATCTAGGTATGAGGCTTAAAATTGACTGTTGCACCTCATCACAAATGTTTATGGTGTTGAGTGCTGTTATTTGAAATGGTTTTTATTTTTATGTCTTCCAAAATCTAAAAAATGTTGGGAAATTAGAGAATATGAGGTTTTTTACTTTTATGGTTTCTATTAATATCTTGTTATATAATGCCAAAGTAATATTCATACAAAGGTACTGATATGCTCCAGATTGGCTTGATAAATTGTAAAGTGAGATCTCTTGTTTCATGTCTCCAACTGTAAATCCAGAGATTGTTTTCCTAGAAGAAATGATTTCTAACAAAATTATGCATCAGAATCACCTGTACGTAAAACTAATAATAAAACGTTTACCATAATTCTGAAGAACAAAAGAATGCAGCTAAAGCTGAGTGTTCTAAAGGTTATCACTCCTTTCTTTTCTTACCTCAGGATTTCATCACACAAAATCTGAATGAAGATTCTGCTTATTTTGTGGGGCTGTCAGATCCAGAGGGTCAAAGACATTGGCAGTGGGTTGATCAGACCCCGTACAACGAGCATGCCGCGTGAGTATAGAATTAGATAAAGGAATTATGGGTCCAAGACCCAAGGAGTTTACAGTGTTGTAACTGTCAGCTATAAAACTAGAATAGCTCCTTGGGCAGCACCTGTGGCTCAAAGGAGTATGGTGCCAGCCCCATATACCGGAGGTGGCCGGTTCAAACCTGGCCCCAGCCAAAAAACAGTGCCAAAATAAAAGTTAGAATAGCTCCCTGTTAACTCCTGGACACTGGGTTAAATAATGGTATTATGCATTTAGTAGTCATCACAAGAATCTGATGAGGCACCTGTTATTATTTTTTCCACTATAGAGATGAGGAAATTGAGTTTGGAGAGTGAGGGTAATTTAGCTAAGGTCACCCAACAGTGTCAACAATGGTCTTCAAATCCGGGTGGTTTTTACTGTGCTTTTAGCCCCTATAGTTGTATCTTTAAATACAATACAAATTCATGTTGGTTAAGATCATAACCAACTATTAACATTTCATATTTCTTATAAAGTAAAAATGCCAAATTCTGATAGCCTTATAATATCTCATAATTATGTAATTTTTTAAAAACTTAAGTACGGCTGGTCACCTGTAGCTCAATGGATAGGGTGGATGGCCACATGCTCTGGGGATGGTGGGTTCAAACTTAGCCCAGCCCTGCTAAGGAAAAAAAAAAAAAGCTGGGCGTGTGGCAGGCACCTGTAGTCCCAGATACTAGGGAGGCTGAGGCAAGAGAATCGTCTGAGCCCAAGAGTTTGAGGTACAGCTATGATGCCATCTTATTTTACTGAGGTTGACAAAGTGAGACTCTGTCTCAATAAAATAAATAAATACAGGAAGGAAGGAAGGAAGGGAGAGAGGGAGGGGCCAGCACCCTATTCATTGAGCTACAGGTGACCAGCCGTACTTAAGTTTTTAAAAAATTACATAATTATGAGATATTATAAGGCTATCAGAATTTGGCATTTTTGCTTTATAAGAAATATGAAATGTTAATAGTTGGTTATGATCTTAACCAACACGAATTTGTATTGTATTTAAAGATACATCTATAGGGGCCCTTGGGTACAGGACATAAGGATGGACAAATACAAAGGAGCCTCTGAGATATCTGCTGTGAGGATGTTTGAAGCAATAAGGTGGAAAATACTGAGTAACGTGGGCATAGTTTTCCACAGAAATGCCAGAGATGCAAGCAAGTTCTTTTTACCTTTTTTTTTTTTTTTGTGAGACAGAGCCTCAAGCTGTCACCCTGCATAGAGTGATAGAGTGCTGTGGCTTTACAGCTTACAGCAACCTCCAATTCCTGGGCTCAAGCGAGTCTCCTGTCTCCACCTCCCAAGTAGCTGGGACTCCAGGCGCCCACCACAACGGCCGGCCATTTTTTGGTTGCAGCCATCACTGTTGTTCGGCGGGCCCAGGCTGGATTCAAACCCACCAGCTCAGGTGTACGTGACTGGCGCCTTAGCCCGTTGAGCCACAGGCGCTGAGACTTTTTTTTTTTTTGAGACAGAGTCTCACTATGTTGCCCTTGGTAGAGTACTGTGGCATTACAGCTCATAGCAACCTCAAACTCCTGGGTTTAAGCGATTCCCTTGCCTCGGCCTCCCAAGTAGCTGGGACTACAGGTGCCCGCCACAACGCCCAGCTATTTTTTGTTGCAACTGTAATTGTTGTCTAGCTGACCTGGGCCCACCACCCTTGGTGTATGTGGCTGGCTCCTTAACCACTGTGCTCTGGGTGCCAAACTAAAGGAGAAACTATTTCTAGTGGGGAAGGGTGGATTTGGGCATATCTGACCTTGGCCTCTGCAAAGTTCATCCCAATCTCCTCACTCCTTGACTGTCTCTAACCTTTGTCAAAGCACTGTTTAAAGAAATGCCCTCATCCTTTTTCTCCCTTTCAGATTCTGGCACCCAGGTGAGCCCAATGATCACAAAGAGCGTTGTGTTGTGGTAAATTCGCGCAACCCACATTCAGCATGGGGCTGGAATGATGCTTATTGTAATGTTCCTCTAAAGTCTGTTTGTGAGAAGATGAAGATCTACTTATGAATCGAGCATTCTTTATGGACATGTGGTTGGATTGGCATCCATCATTATAGAGATAGATAATAAGCTCTTTATGTGTAAGGGAGG
>CAUYON010041864.1:0-11726 GCA_963573935.1 Arctocebus calabarensis | reverse complement strand
AGAAGCCTCACGCTGTCTCCCTGTGTCCCCAAAGGGAAGTTTCTGGGCAGATCCTGCCTGGCAGAGATGCCTGAAGTCCTCTCTCCCCAGTCTCACTGTGCCCAGCCGCAAGGAAGCTGTTACTCGTCCACCATCTTGCTCCGCCTCCGAAGATAATAGTTTTTAAAAGAAAAATGAGTAGGATTACATAACTGTTTTGAGATAATTATTCTTTACTAGAAAGATGACTATAGGGTGATACTAGTTAAAGGTTGGCAGACAGTTGCTGGGCAGATGTGCTTGTGAAAGTTCTTTTGTTTTTTGTAAGGAAAGTATTATGCCTTTCTTCTTCCTTATGCAAGATCTTCTTCCTTATGAGATTTTTGCAGTCTTGTCTGATATTTCTTGTTATTAGGCATTTTTGCATGAGAACCCTCCCTTCATGGCTTTTCTTTGCTCTATTTGTCAGCATTTTTAAGATAAGCAACTCCATTTATATTTTAACACTTTTCACAGTTTAATTTACTGATATATCATGGAGAATTATTTTGAATCTGTGTCATTGAATTACTATTCTAGTGTTTCCTGAGGGTATCTCTGTCTGGTTTGGTATCAGGGTAAAGCTGGCTTCAGTAAAAGAATTGGCTAGTCTTCCCTCCTACTCTGTTTTCTGGAGGGGTTGGTGTAGAACTTGTATTGTTTCTTCTTTTAAATGTTTTGAAGTACATACATTTCAACTCAAATGAACCAGAAGTTTTCTTTCTTAGCAAAATGTAAAATATGAATTAATTTTTTTAATAGACATAAGACCTTCGGAGTAATTAATTTATTCTTTTTTTTTTTGTTTTGAGACAGAGCCTCAAGCTGTCATCCTAGGTAGAGTGCTGTGGCATCACAGCTCACAGCAACCTCCAATTACTGGGCTCAAGCGAGACTCTTGCCTCCACCTCCCAAGTAGCTGGGACTACAGGTGCCCGCCACAATGCCCGGTCGTTTTTTTGGTTGCAGCCGTCATTGTTGTTTGGCGGACCCTGGGGCTGGATTTGAACCCACCAGCTCTGGTGTACATGGCTGGCGCCTTAGCCCATTGAGCCACAGGCGCCGAGCCTAATTTATTTATTCTTGAGTGAACTTTGCTAATGTGTGTCTTTCAAATAATTTGTCCATTTTATTTCAATTGTCAAATTTGTTGACATGAATTTATTCATCATATTCCCTTATTGTCTGTCATCTGGAGTGATGTTCTTTCTTTCCTAATACAGGAAGGAATAGCTCGTTCTGTTATACTTGCTTTTTTGCGCATCCCAGATACTGTGTTTCTAACAAATTCAAGGTTCATGGCAACTTACAGCAACCAAATTTATTGGTGCCATTTTTTTCCCAACAGCTTGAGTTCATTTCATGTCTGTGTCACATTTTGGTCTTCTCACTATTTCATTTTTTGAATTACGTCTGTTACAGTGATTTGTGACCAGTAACCTTTAATGTTATTGTTTTAATTGTTTTGGGGCACCATGAACTGTGGCTCTATAAAACAGCAAATTTAGTTGCTCTATGTTGAGTGTGTTCTGATTGCTGCACTGACCAGCTGTTCCCCCATCTCTCTCCCTCTTCTCAGGCCTTCTTCTTTTTAGAGGCAGAGTAGTATTGAAATTAGGCCAATTAATACAACACCTACAAGGGCCTCTAAGTATTCAGGTAAAAGAAATAATTGATTAAGTTTAGTGAAGAAGGCATGATAAAAGCCAAGATTGGCCAAAAGCTAGACCTCTTGCACCAGCAGCCAAGTTGTGAATGCAAAGGAAAAGTTTTTGAAAAAAATTAAAAGTGCTACTCCAGAGAACACAAAAATGATAGGTCAGCTTATAAATTTGTTATTGTCTTCATTTTCTTCCTCTGAATTAGTTTTCTTTTTTTCTAATTTCTTAAGGTAGAAATTTAGATTATTGTCTTTAGTCCTTTAAAGTTGCTATAACAAAAATATCTTCAACTGAGTCGCTTATGATTAACATAAATTTATGTCCCATAGTTCTGAAGTCTGGGAAGTTCAAGGCCAAGCTGCCTACAGGTTTGTGTGTGGTGAGAACCTACTCTCTTGTTCATTGACAGCACCTTCTTGCTGTGTCCTCACATGGAGGAAGGGGGTGAGCTAGTTCTGTGGGCTTTCTTTTATAAGGGAAGTAATTCCATTGATCAAGCTCTGCCTTCATGACTTAATCACATTCCAAAGGCCCTAATCCTAATGCCATCACATTGATAATCTATTGGGCTAGTGTTGGCATTTTAGTGTGAATTTGGGGAATCACAGGCATTCAGACCAAAGCAATTATTAAGATTTGTTTTTCCTAACATAAAGATATACAGTCAACTATTTGTATCCATGGGTCCTGCATCCATAGATTCAATCAACATCAAATCAAAAATATTCAGGAAAAAAATGAACATTGGCATTTGTACTGAATGTATACCAACTTTTTTCCTCTTGTTATTATTCGCCAAAAAATTCAGCATAAGAATAATTTACATTAGCATTTACTTTGTATTAGGTATTATAAGTAATCTGGAAATGATTTGAGGTATACAGGAGAATATATATATATATATATAGGTTATATCAAATACTACAACATTTTATATAAAAAACTTAGCATTGATGGGGAATTTTTAAAACTAATCTCCATGAATACTGAAGGGTGACCGTAATGCTATAAGTTTTCCTTTAAGCATTGCTGTAGTGCTGTATCCCACACATTTTGACATGTTGTGATTTCAAATTTATTCAGTTCAAAATATTTTCTACTTTCCCTGTGATTTCCTCTTTGATTCATGTGTTATTTTGAAGTGTGCTTTTCCATTTCCAGAGATGTAGTTTTCCGGATACCTCTGTTATCAATTTATGATTTAACTCTGTTACAGTTAGAGAACATACTTCATACAATCTTAATTTTTTAAAATTTGTGGAGGTATGATGGAATATGAATGTATTTATTTGTTCCACTCATATCTTAGTGAACATTCCATGTATACTTGAAAAGAATAGGTATTCTGATCTTATTGGGTGGAATGTTGGTTTCACCCAATGTTAACTAAGTCAAGTTTGTTCATAGTATGAGGTCTTCTGCATACTTAGATTGCTCTAGTCTTTAATCACAGTCTATTTTCAAATAATATTATATGGTTTCTTATACATAGTATACTCCAAGGACTTTACAACAGTGTATTTCCAGTCTCCCCACTTCTATCTTTTGTGCTATTGTTGGCATGAATGTTACTTTTTATGTCATAATTCTATGATTCATTGCCTCTATTTCTGCTTTAGATAATCAGTTATCATTTAGAACAATTAAAGACAAAATGTCTTCTATAGTTTCAGTTTAGCCACTTTTGGAGATCTCCATTTCCTTGTGTAGATCCAACTTTCTGTTTTGCGTCACAATCCTCTGCTGTAGAATTTCCTAAACTATTTTTTTTTTTTTTTGCAGTTTTGGCCGAGGGCTGGGCTTGAACCTGCCACCCCTGGTATATGGGGCTGGCGCCCTCCCTATTCCTTGAGTCACAGGCGCCGCCCCACATAAACTATTTTTTATAATGGAGGTCTCAGGTAATGAATTCAGTCAGATTTGTCTGGCTCATAATTATGTGAGATTTCACATATTTTCCCTGAGGTAGATAAATCTCTAGAGATGAATGCCATCAATTCCTTTTCTCCCTGTAAGCATATCAAGAGGTAGAATCTACTTGGCTTCCTTAAACCTGGGCTGATCTTGTGACTTGCTGTCACCAATGATTATGGCAAAAGTGATTAGGTGCCACGTCTGAGACTAGCCTTGGAGTCCTGGCAGCCTCTGAAGCCAGCCCCCTTGACGAAAAGAAGCTCAAGCCCATTACTGAATCACAAGGTGCAATATGGAGAGAGAGACACCATGCAGGAATGTCAGGCACGAGATTGTGAGCGATGATGCTGCCTGGACCTTCCATCTTAGCCCAGCTGCCCACGACATACAGTTGAGGGAGTGGCCCTAGCTGATTCCACACACAGAAAGAGCAGCCTGGCTACTCCTTGCCTAGATTCCTGACTCTTTCATGTGGTGATGAGAAGAGGCAGATAAATGTTTAGTCCATTTTTTACATTCTTTGCAAATAGTATACTGCCTTGGTCTGCACCGGACTGAACTGCTTCCCCATCCAGTGACATGCCACAGGATAAGAATGAAAAACTTGAATTACGTGGAGCTAGCTCTTCTACTCTTCAGAAAATCAAGATTATTAGGTCTCTTCTAGCTGCTCACATGGGCTCGCAATTTTTTCTATGTACATTCAACTAATAGTTTCATCAAATACAGCTTACAGCTCCTCTTCAGATACTGTCCCCAGACTTCAGATATTCAAAATCTACTAGCATTTTTATTCAGTGAAAAAAATCCTATTATTTTTTCTTCATTCAAATTTGAAAGTATATTGTGTTTTTGTGGCAAAAGAGAGTACAAGTTCTTTCATCCCAGTTGAAACTGACGCACGACTCTCCAGCTGTAAGCTTTTAGCCGGAGATACACACATGGCCAAAGCGTCGTTTCTGGGCTTGGCACGATGAGACTGTTTTATGGGATGGAATCAAAAGCCTGCCAGTCAGCCTTAGGAGAAAACAGAACTGGCTGAGACAATGTGTTAATTAATGTGGCTATCCAGGAATTTTCAGTGTTTTTATTTACTTCCTCTAGTTGTCTGTAAGAAGGTTTCAAGAGCTGCTCATTATCCACCTGAGGCAGCATGTAGGCACACACAGTTCACTCACTTGAGCCCATTTTGTGGAATGGTACAAATGATTTCCTCAAGCTAGTAACTGGTAGAGTTAGGAAGATAATTTGAAGAGTAATGAAGTAATAGAGATAATTTCTTGAAATATATACAAAAATAAAATAACTACCATCAGGAAACCTTTATTAAGGATATTTAAAATGTATTTATCAAATTTCAGGTGGAAAAAGGTGTTTTGCTACGGACTGATGTTCATCGTTGTTCATGTCTATTTCCCCAGTTTCCATAGGCCTTGACTTCAGATACCTGCGCATGTTTCTGGGCTTGCCCTGTGCTGAAAGAGAGCCTTGCTGCCTTGATCAAAGTTCCACCCCTCTCCTGCCCAGGTTAGGCCATATCTAATGATTGGTCAAATCAGGTAGAAAGGCCCAGTTCCCTGTGCCACTTCTGGAACACGCTGAAGGGTGGAATGAGTCCCTCTCCCACTGCCATAGATGTTCTCCTTCTCAGAGACTGCTTCCCACAGGCAAACTGATGGACAATAAAAATTCAGGTAGGTAGCCCCCGAAAATCCAGATAGTGAAATCCTAACCCCTCCCATGATGGTATTGGGAGGGCAGGGCCTTTGGGAGGTTATTAAGAAAAAAGGGTTCTGCGCTCATGATTCGGGTTAAGTGCCCTTATAAATAGGGAGACCCCACAGATCTAGCTTGCCTTTTCTGCCACGTGAGGAAAGTGTCCAAACCAGGAGTGGGCTCTCGCCAGACAGTGAACCAGCAGATGGTTTCATCTTAGACTTCCCAACCTCCAGAACTGTCGGAAATAAATTTCTGTTGTTTATGAGCCACTCAGTTTATGGCATTTTGCTACAGCAACCCGAGCAGACTAAAACGCTAACTGATTTGATTCATCTAACCTCTGTTAATTTCCTCTAATCCCCATACTACCCTGTTATTTTGAACCAAATCCCGTTATAAAGTTTAATCTGTAAATATATCAAGATGTACTGTATCTCTAAAAGGTAATGACTATTCTTTTGAAAAATCATAACTGTACTACCATTATTACACTTATACAAATTTGGCTGGGCGCAGTGCCTGATGCCTGTTAAGCCTAGCACTCTGGGAGGCCAAGGCAGAGGATCCCTTGAGTGCAGGTGTTCAAGACCAGCCTAAGCAAGAGTGAGACCCATTTCTACTTGAAATAGACAAATTAGCCACGTGTTATGGCAGGTGCCTGTGGTCCCAGCTACTAGGAAGGCTGAGGCACGAGGATCATAGGAGTTTGAGGTTGCAGTGAGCTAGGCTGATGCTGCCGCATTCTATTCTGGGGCAACAGAGTGAGACTCTGTCTCAATAATGAAAAAAAATTAATAGTAATTCTTAATACCATCAAATAAAGTCAGTGTTTAATTAGCTTGAAACAATCAATATAAGGTTCTATAAAATATAACTGATTGATACGTTTCTTAATTCTCTTGATAGTTAGCTTCTTCCTCAGGTTTTTTTTTTTTTTAAGAGACAGAGTTTCATTTTAACACCCTCAGTAGAGTGCTGTGGCGTCACATAGCTCACAGTAACCTCCAACTCCTGGCTTAGGTGATTCTCTTGCCTCAGCCTCCCGGGTAGCTGGGACCATAGGCGCCCGCCACAACACCCAGCTATTTTTCTGTTTTGCAATTCACCAAGGCCGGGTTTGAACCTGCCACCTTCAGTATATAGGGCCGATGCCCTACTCGATGAACCACAGGCGCTGCCCTCTTAAGTTTTTAAACAATATAATTTTCAACTTCTATGATTACTATGTTATAAGGTTCAGTCTCCAAAGCTTATGGTAATGCAAATAGTAGCAGCATACAGTAGCTGCCTTTTGAGGTACTTTCATGAGCTAGCACTAGGATAGGTGCATGGCATGTGTTAATTATCTCACAGAATCTGTGTAGCAACCAATGAGCTAGGTATTAGCAGCCCCATTTTACAGACAGAAAACTGAGAGAGAGAGATGGATGAATTTGCCTGGGATCACACAGTTAACAAGAAACAGAGGTGAAGTTGAAAATCTCATTCTGATTCCAAAGTCTGTGTTCTTAACCTCTAGGCTATACTGCCTGAGTAAATGCATTAGGAAATATTAATGCCATGCTGAATGAGCAATATTTTTTCTCAGATAGATGTTTGAGCTTTTTCTTAGGTTAAAAAAGAAAATTGAACATCATCATAAAATGGCCATGTAGTCAATCTAATCTTCTGTGTACGTGGACCTGGGTAGGAGCTGAGCACAGTCCACAGATAAATGATATTGATCTCTGCCTTCCTGATGCTCATGACCCAGAGGCTGGGTGGAGGGAGGCAGGCAGATAGATAAATATACAGGCAGATCCAATACAAAGTAGACATGGTAAGTGCCATGATAGAACTGCAGACAGAAAATGATGGAGGCACAAAGAAGGTCATTCTAATTTGGGAGGTTAGGGAAGGCATTTTAGAGGTTGTGGAGCTACGGGACCCTTGAATGATGAAAAGGATATTAGCAAACAAAATTTAGGGGATTGAGGACTGAACGTGATGAATATTAAAGTATAATACCACATTTTTAAGAAGTTCATTTAGGGTTTCTGTTTCTCCCTGTTGATTATGCGGAAATGCACAAAGCATTTATTGTACCTTGCTCCAAAACTCAGCAACTTGCAACATAGGCAAATGAGAACTAAGCCTGTCCCTGCCTTTACTGCCTTCCCAGGCGGGCTTCAGGCTGAGGTGGCAATATGAAGGCGTATTGCCCATCCGTATTACCCGCCACTGTCTGCTTGGTCAGGCAACTTGCCAGTTCTATCTTGGCAGGAGATCCTCAGTTTCCAAGATACCAGTTTTGTGCCTCTCTGATTACAACCTGATTGCAACCGTGGATTGTTCTTGATGAGCAGTGAGCAGCTATCACTGCAGGAGGCAGTCAACCCTTGTGCTCAGTGACAGATACATCTGAGATTCCTTTCAGGTCTGCTACATTAAACAAATGAAGCTCTCCTTTCCTGCACTTGGAAGGACTACTTCACCTTACATCTACATCACGTTTACATTTATGATAAATAGAGAAACCTGCTTCTTTGGTGCCATGAGACTAAGGAATAAAGTTATCCTGAGCAGCAGAGTTTTCATATCTGTTTTTTTACTTATCTGCAGCAGAAGCACAGCCTCAGACTACCTGAACTTTTTCCCAGTCTAGTTTCCCTTTTCCGCCTTCTCACACGTCTAGCACTTGCTACTTTCTCAAAGAAAGACAAGGAGGTTTTAACATTAATCAAAGTGGAACCTAAGCAGAGAAATAAATCTACCCCTCACTCCTCCCCTCCAAGCCACAAGTAACAGTGAATTGAAAAGCCAAAAACAAAATATTTGAGTCATCCATACTAGTAGTTCTTGTCATTAAGAGAGAAAATTGAGTTAATCATATGGACTATAGCGCCACTCTTTGAAGATACCAAGATAACACCAAAATCAGTGTTGATATATTATTTCCAGTGACTTTTTAAACATTTTTCACATTTGTGTTTTGGAAGTAGCACCATTATAGCATGTGGTAGGATTAATGCTATCAATTACATATTTCTGGTTTTCCTCCTAGAGCACGTTGGTGTTACATTTTCTGAACTCTAGGAGTTAGGTGTGGCCGTGTGGTTTGCTATAGTTAAGACACTGTGAGTGAGGGGAATGGATGCCAACTGCGGACAAGCCTGGAGAGCCAGTGTGTGACTGCCAATGCTTTGCTTCCCCTCTGCCAGGTAGTGGTTGCTCTGTCAAGCTGGTTCCCCGGTAGAGGCCTCAGCCAGCTATATGGCAGATGTGCAGCAAAAGTTAGAAATAAAACCTTTGATGTTCAGAGTTACTTGAAGCTTTGAGGTTGGATGTTACCGTTGCCACTACCTAGCCTAACTTGACTGATACAGAGGGTTTCCAAAAGCTTCTGAGGGGGGAGGCTGAGGCAGGAAGATAGCTTGAACTTAGGAGATGGAGATCAACCTGGGCAAGAACAAGACACCACCTCTATTGCTAATAGAAAAAATCAGCCGGGCACAGTGGCTACCCCATCCCTGTAGTTCCAGCTACTCAGGAGGCTGAGGCAGGAGGATAGCTTGAGTCCAGGAGTCTGAGGTTGCAGTGAGGTGTGCTGATGCCACTGCACTCTACCTGGGGTGACAGAGGGAAACTCTGCCTCAAAACAGCAATAACAAAAAGCTTTTGAGGAGTAAAATGAGCCTTTGAATAACCCTTAAGGTAACTTCAGAAAAGATTTTGACTTGATCAGCGTGATAAAACACTCACCCTCTACAAATTGGAGGGATTAATGATAATTTTGTCAAATTTTCTAAGAAGGCCCACTTACCAATCTTTTGATTGCTTATCTAGCATGATGTATACTTACTGTGTATAGAATATGTCATATAACCCCAACAATAAGTGTTTTCAACAGCATTAACTAAAATATTACAAAATGGCAAGTAGAAGAAATTATCCTTGTATTTAAGATTTATTATTAAACATTTCACACTTGGCTCGGTGCCTGTGGCTCAACGGGCTAAGGCGCCAGCCACATACACCTGAGCTCGCAGGTTCAAATCCAGTCTAGACCCACCCAACAATAATGGTGGCTGCAACCAAAAAATGGCCAGGCGTTGTGGTGGGCGCCTGTAGTCCCAGCTACTTGGGAGGCGGAGGCAGGAGACTCGCTTGAGCCCAGGAATTGGAGGTTGCTGTGAGCTGTGATGCCACAGCACTCTATCCAGGGTGACAGCTAGAGGCTCTGTCTCAAAAAAAAAAAAAAAAAAAAACCCTATGAAACAGTTTTTGTTTCAAGTCCTTATCTTAAATATTGTTATTGTTATTAAATTTTAAGTCTTTTTAATTCTGTGAAGGCAAAAAGTGGAAACCTAATAAACACATGTAAAAAAAAAAAATAAAAAAACTATGAAGATGCCAGGTGAGGTGGCTCACTCCTGTAATCCTAGCACTCTGGGAAGCTGAGGTGGGTGGATTGCCTAAGCTCATGAGTTTGAGACCAGCCTGAGTCAGAGTGAGACCTCGTCTTTAAAAAATACCTGGGCATTGTGGTGGGCGCCTACAGTCCCAGCTACTTGGGCCCAACTTGAGACCAAGAGTTGGAGGCTATTCCTCCCTGGCTGCCCAAGGATCACCCGCCATCATAAATGACACAGTAACTATCTGGACCAGGAAGTTCATGACTAACCGACTACTTCAGAGGAAACAAATGGTCAGTGATGTCCTTCACCCTGGGAAGGCAACAGTACCAAAGACGGAAATTAGAGTAAAACTAGCTAAAATGTACAAAACCACACCCAATGTCATCTTCATGTATGGCTTCAGAACTCACTTTGGTGGTGGGAAGACAACAGGCTTTGGCATGATTTACGATTCTTTGGATTTGATGCAAAGAAAAATGAACCCAAATATAGACTTGCAGGGCATGGCCTGTATGAGAAGAAAAAGATGTCAAGAGAGCAGTGAAAGGAACACAAGAACAGAATGAAGAAAGTCAGGGGGACTGCAAAGGCTAATGTTGGTGCTCACAAAAAGACGAAGCAGTAAAGACTCTAAAGTGATGTTATCTGCAGCCATTGTATAGATTTTTCACAAGAGGATTAATAAAGGCTTTTCATGTAAAAAAAAAAAAAAGAGCTGGAGGCTGCTGTTAGCTGTGAAGCCATGATACTCTACAGAGAGTGACAAAGTGAGACTCTGTCTCAAAAAAAAAAAAAACTATGAAGAAATACCATTTTTGCCGGGTGAGGTGGCTCACACCTGTAATCCCAGCATTTGGGAAGCTGAAGTCAGTGGATTGCCTCAGCTCACAAGTTTGGGATCAGCCTGAGTAAGAACAAGACCCCGTCTCTAAAAATAGCCAGGTACCTGTAGTCCCAGCCACATGAGAAGCTGAGGCAAAAGAATTGCTTAAGCCTAGGAGTTTGAGGTTGCTGTGAGCTGTGATGCCACAGCGCTCTACCAAGAGCGACAAAATGAGACTTTCAGGAAATACCATTTTTCTTACACCTGCTTAGTAAATACTTAAAATACACTCTTAGGTGAAGGAGGCTTCCGGGGGCTGTTAGTGTTCAACTCTAGATTTGGGTGGTGTGAGAAAAGTGAACTGACTTTATGACAATTACTGGTGTACTCTTCTGTATAAAGGTTATACTTCAATAACAAAGTCCATAAAAGTACACATACAGATAATATGTTGGTGACAGTGTGAATAAATAGATACTCTTTTTTTTTTTTTTGTAGAGACAGAGTCTCACTTTATTGCCCTGGGTAGAGTGCCGTGGCGTCACACTGCTCACAGCAACCTCCAGCTCTTGGGCTTAAGCGATTCTCTTGCCTCAGCCTCTCTAGTAGCTGGGACTACAGGCGCCCGCCACAGCACCCGGCTATTTTTGTTTGTTTGTTTTACAGTTCGGCCGAGGCCGGGCTTGAACCTGCCACCTTAGGTATATGGGGCCGGCGCCCTACTCGCTGAGCCACAGGAGCCGCCCTAAATAGATACTCTTATACTTTGTTATCAGGGATGTAAGTTGACAAAACCTCTTAAGTATGTAAACCACATTATTTTTTAATCAATCAAAAGCACATATGCTTTTGTCCCAAAGATATATACTCACAAGTATAAAAAAAATATATCCATCGGCTCAGCGCCTGTGACTCAACGGGCTAAGGTGCCAGCCACGTACACCTGAGCTGGCGGGTTCAAATTCAGCCCGGGCCTGCCAAACAACAATGACGGCTGCAACCAAAAAATGGCCGGGCGTTATGGCCGGCGCCTATAGCCCCAGCTACTTGGGGGGCAGAGGCAAGAGACTTGCTTGAGCCCAGGAATTGGAGGTTGCTGTGAGCTGTGATGCCACAGCACTCTAGCCAGGGTGATAGCTTGAGGCTCTGTCTCAAAGAAAAAAAAAAAAAAAAATATATATATATATATATATA
>CAUYON010041863.1:0-10934 GCA_963573935.1 Arctocebus calabarensis | reverse complement strand
CAGTTTTATACCGCTTTATGCCTGGCAGGAGGGTGCTGCGGCACAGGGGAAGGAGGTCCGGTTTTTAGAGGGTCTCTCCCCTGGGGTACAGTGGGAGGACAGCTGGACTCTGCTCGCTTGTTTGTATGAGGTATGGCATATACTGCGAGCTGTTCTCTTGGGGGAGGGGACTCCCGTCCGCCTGGTGATGTGCTCTGTACCTTTTATTTGTATCCTTGGGGGTCGCAGGTCGCTCCAATAGGGTTGATGTGCGTTCCTCGACCTTGTCTCTTGACTCAGCTCCAAACCATTGGCTTTCTTGCTAAATTTCTGTCCTTTAACTCTCCTTCTGGACAGGAGTGTCTGCAGAAAGCTGGCTACCTGTTCTGTGATGTTTTATCTAACCCAGGACATACTAGCTCTTCCTCAAAAGAGACAGACTACTTCTGAGAATTTAAACATTCAGAGGAGTCTGGACGGTTAAGATGTTTGGGAACATTCACCCATGTGCCATTGTCCCATGTGTCAAGGTCTAAGACTTCCCCAACTGAAGTCCTGATTTTGGCATAACAGACCTCCCTTTCCTGGGCATTTAATTTCCTTGAACAGGGATGTCTCCACCCAGACTATTAGATGTGAGTCCTTGTCCTTGAATTTCTCAGCCTTGCTTCTGCTTTTTGATGCGCAAATTTGAAAGGCCGTTGGTTTGACTTTTACCTTTCATTTTCTGCCTCTGACCCTCCAATGTTTCTTACTTTCTTTAGATTACCAATGATCCCTAACAAGAACCATCTAATTTAATTTCCCTTCTACGAACCTTCTTCCTCATCATCCTAAATATTGATACTTAACACATTCCTCCTCCCAGTGGATTGATTCCACCAGAGCAGCTTCCCAGTTCACCACCAGTGAAACCTACACTGATGAACCATCACCTGTGCTCCTACTACCAGCAGTGAAGGAGTCCTCATTGCCAGATAGACAGTGAGTGATCCAGCTCAGAAACACCTTCTAATTACATGCTTCCTCCCAATACTGCAATTTCATTGCTGAGTATGGCAGTTTGGATCATCCAGAAAATAAATAAATAAATAAACAAACAAAAAGCTGAGGTGGTATCTCTGTAAGGTACTAGTTAGGGATTAATATCTGTGAAAGGAAAGGAAGAGAAACAGAACCCAGGAGAGGATGAAGTGAAATGTGGTGTAAACCCAATAAGGCCTCAGTTTTCTCAACAAGAAAAATTCAATTTAAGCACAACTAAATTTTCTCTGTATCTTTAGTATTTGGTAAGTTGTTAGTTTTAAGTTGATATGTTTAAATAAGAACTATTTTTCGAGCCAGGTGCAATGGTTCACATCTGTAATCTAAGCAGTTTGGGAGGTCAAGATAAGTGCTTGAGAACAGAAATTATGGAGTTTGAGACCAGCATGGGCAAAATAGGGTGACTCTCTTCCAATGCATCTCTCTACAAAACCTAAGAAAAAATTAGCCAGGTAGTGATGTGCACCTGTAGTCTCAGCTACTTGGGAGACCAAGACAGAAGGATTCCTTGAACTCAGGACTTCAAGGCTGCAGTGATGCTGTGAGCTGTAGCTATGATGCTAAACTTCAGTTTGAGTGACAGAGTGAGACCCTGTCTCTATTTAAAAAAAACAAACAATAAAAAAAAATTATCCCTTGATACACCATATGCTCTGCTTTTGGGGAAAAATATAATCCCCTTAATCACAACTTGCTTTTGTGGCCTCCTTCTTGGAAGGTTTAAACAAATGTGGGGATATATTTTATCCAAATTATATAGAGTGAGCCAGAATTCACTGCAAAAATTATCTCAATACTTCACAAGCACCTCAGGACAAAAAGTTCAAGAATGTCTGATGATGATCATGGTGATGATAACTGACTTTTATTTTGTACCTATTCTCTCAGCTCCATTCCAAAGACTTTGTGTGAATTCTATAAAGCAATCTTCATGTAGATTTTGGAAGTAGATGCTGTTGTTACCATTTGATAAATCAGGAAATAGAGAGATTAAACAGCTTGTCCAAATTAACAAGACACAGCAGCAACTTTTACTCTGTTCACTCCAGAGTCCACATAAGCATCTTGTCTTCTCTGCCAGGTTGCAAAAACTCAAGGTATGAAATCTACAGATATAGTATATTATATGAACTTGGAGGAAGTGTCAGAGAAAAGGGGAAGCACTCACCAGTTCTTTGTGCAATTGCGGCTCATAATTGGATGATTAATGACAGACACTGCTGAGTTATCCCACTTTAATGGAAGTCTTAACAGTACACAGGGATTCAGGGGTGGGGTTGTGACAATAGACTGCTTAGGTTAAAGTTCTGTCTATCTCATTTACCAGCTTTAAGCCTAGAGCAAGTTATTTAATTAAGTTCTTGTGCCTTGTTTTTCTTATAATTAGAAATGATGATGATTGCTTGTCATAATTAATACAGTGTGTCCATAAAGTTCATGTGTAATTTAAAATAGGTATCTATTATATACTATGGACACTCTGTGTGTAATATCATGTGATCACATAACATAGAGTATAGCATAGGGTAAACACAGAATATTTGTTATTAATGGTGCTATTGTGAGGTTGTTTGGTAGGGTCTAGTTATGACTTATATGCACTGTATTATCAGAACAAAATGAACCCTAGTGCTTAACCTTGAACTTTGAGAAACCCATCTCTCATTATAAGGGTTTGAGAATTCCTAACATTTCCTACTACATAGGCCAGCTGGTCCATACATATGCCGTGCGGTTACTCTGGGCCAACATTGTGTCAGACACTGGGAACTCAATATTAAAATACAAACAACCCCCTGCTGTCATGGAGATGTCTGTCTCCTGCATTCTGCAGTGTGCTTCATGACATGAGGAAAAAGCTAGACGTCATTGTGACTTTAAATGTAACAATCCAGAGAAGAGCTAGAGCCCCAGGGAGAGAAAGCTCTACCTCTTGGTGGCTCCTGGAATTTATACAAAGAGCTTGAGGCAATCTATAGAAAGTGTCATTCTCCCTGAAAATGGTAGATATTAAGCTGGTTTTGGCTATCTGCAATTTAAAAATTAAACTTTTCAATAATGAAAAGATGCAAGAAGAATGAAATAACCATCATGTAAAGCAATCTCTGGGCAAGAAAAAATAAAGTATTATCAGCACAAATCAAGCCTCTGTGAACTGCACCTTGAGAGTCCTTCTGATTATTGCCAATATGCAGGTGTTACTATCTGCCCCACATGCTGGAAATCTACTGTGCAACTTGACTGATGGTTAGGATCATTTGATTACTTGAAAGGTATTTAGTTAACATGGAAATTCTTTCCACAAATGTAAAATGATGTCATATAAGTCAAAAGTATAGCCTGTTTGTAGACCTCTTAGATATCTCTAGAGCTCAGAGCCAAACAAAGTTTCCTGATATACTGAGGCACCCACTCTAATTGAGTTTAATTTATTACGTTCTCACAAAAGAATACTTTTTCTCTTTTCACAGTAAGGAAACAACACTTAAAAGAGGTTGCTCAGGGTCACCAGGACAAATGGGGTAACTTGGGTTTGTGATCTCGCTTCCTAACTCCTGGTCCACTATTATGTCTGTCCATCATAAGTTTTCCCATGAGTATGTTGAAAGTTTAGCTGAGTTTCAATCATTGGTTTTACTAAACACTATCTAGGTTTAGGTTACTTAGGAAGGTCAACTAATCTCTATAAACCTCAAGCCCCATATAAAGTAAGTTAGCCATTATTGTTCTTATCCTGGAAGAAGATAAGGAAAAACTTCATAGCACACTATATTAAAAGTTAACACTCAGAAATTGCCAGAGAATGGGTAAGTTGGCCTGGGGAAGTGAATGCTGAACGTCATGGATGAATGTGGGTTATTGTGGAAAGGTTGCCAGTAGGAACAGGGCTAAAGTGACCCATAATGCTGCTCTTGTCTCTTGAGATAAAATAAGCCAAAACCCTGAGGCTCTACTGTCCCCCAGCATCAACACCATGGCACAATACATTTTCTTTTTCTTCATGGGGTGACATGGCACACAGGCTTGGAGGTGACTTCTTCTGAAACCCTGTGGAAAGCTTTCAATTTTCTGGAGAAATTTGAAGAGAACAATTATAATAAATTAATTCCTAGCTTCTTCCCCAGATTGAAGACTATGTTAACAGTTCAGTTTTCTTCATCTGTGGTCAAGGAAGCAGCACCTCATCTATGTAGAAATAGCCAATCAACATGGTTAATGAGAGCAAATGGTAAATGTAAGTTTCCAGGAGTGTCCAACTTGTGGCCCGCTGGCCACATACAGAATATATGAGGACGTTTTTGTTTATCTGTGGTGGCAGATAGCACAAAAATTATGCAGGACCTTTTTTTCTCCCTTTTTCCCTCTCATTTGCTTTTGTTAGTGCTTGTGTATTTAATGTATGGCCCAAGAAACGCTGCTGCTTTCAATATGCACCCAGTGAGGGGTGCCACCACTGCCCTAATTAGAACAAGCCCAAGTTCATTCAGGGTACAGATCCCTCTAAAGCAAATACACCCCTAATCCAGAACCCATGAAACTGAATGAAGAAAAGACTACAAAAGTAATTCCAGAAATTTATTGGGAGGCCAAACTTGTCATTTCTAGACAGGCAAAGGCAGCGTGATTCTCTAGCTTCCCCAAAGAATAATGAGTTGTTGGCTCAGGACTCTAGGAGCTCCAGGAATATGCTAATGTTCCTATATGGTCTTTCCATGGGCGGGAAGGGGTGTTATTGGACAATAATAAATTAGCTCATGCAACCCCCTTTTCTTCTTTGTGAGTCCTGGTTTCTAAAATAGTAGTTTTGGATCAACTCATGACAGCTTTACATGGGGCTTAAAAAATTGGATATTGCAAAAACTAACTTCTGTATCCCCTATAGTTCTTTCTTTTGCCAAGAACAATATTGCCTTGAACAAGAGAACTTGAAGGGAAACAGTTTGAAATATTCTTTCATGAGAAAAGCTCAGGAAGATTTATAAGCATATACCTGACCTTCTCCAAGAAACATTTTGATTTAATCTCTTTTGTACTCTGCTTTTGCAAGGAAAAGCTTCTCAATTTTTTTCTCAGGCTAGGTGGAATATAAGTCATGAATAAAATTGGCCTGGCTCACCAGATACTGCTGAGCTCTGAGTCACTTGAACAGAAAACAGTATAAGGCCTTCGTCCTAAGAGGGAAAATCAGTGAGACTTCTCCAACCTCTGATCAAGGACGCTATTTGTTATAGCACCAATTATCAAACCTTGTTTATTCTGCAGAACTCTAGTATACCACCCCAGTCTTGTCTTAATTTCCTGGTCTCTGTCTCTCTCTCTCTCTCTCTCTCTCTCATCTCTCTCTTTTTCCTACACTAGCCATGTTGCATTTCTTTCTGATATTTGAATGCACCAAATACAGTTTTGCTTCAGTTCCTATGTGTAAGGTATTCCTCCTTCCTAGAAAGCTCTCGTTCTTAAATTTTCTTTCAAAACAATGTCCTTTACCCTTCACTAAACAGGTGTCTTCACATTGTTTATATCATTTTATTATTTTTGGAACAACATATGTGATCCTGAAGTAAATTGGGTCCTTGTAGATATTTGTTTTAGGAGCTTATGCTTTTTCTTATAATAATTGCATAATTCTTAAAAGTATTTTTGTTTCTATGATTGTTGTTTGTCTATCTCAGGTGCCTGGGACTTTCAAAGATCCAAGAACAGATGTGCTTTTGCATTAATATAGCTGTTGCACTTAGCACTGAGCTCAGAGCAATGTGGTCATTTAATTAATATTTGTAGATGGTAGATGTAATGCCTGAACAAGCTTCCTTTTCTGCACAGGCTGCCTACTCTTTCTTACACAGCACTTACTTCTGAATGTTGTGGCCTAAGGAAAAATTAGTTTGTGAACAAATGAAACATGTATTTTCTGGCCTCATAAGGAAAGAGGCTAATATTAATAACTATTATAAAAATTATAATTGTAACTTACTAATGTATATGAAGAAAACATAACAAGGATAAATGAGATAGTATTACAAAGGGATCTAATGAAAAATGTGGTATCAAAAAAGGCTTCTTAATTGACTACTAGTATCACACTGTGAAGAGCTTATCTGATTTCCTTCTCAATGGAACTGGTAAAGATTGTCTCTGAGAAATTTTTTGAATGCCTCAGCAAATGGTACTAATAGCAAAGAGGAAATAAAGAAACATCTATTTAAGAAAAAAACTAACCATTTGATAAGAAAGGCAAAACTCTACAGTATTTGCATGAAAACTACCTCCGCAGTCTTCACCCTAGCTTAGCAAGGTGGAGACCCCAATCCAGGTTGATAGAGCCAAAATGATAAAGTTCTTTCTGTCCTCAACTCCAGGAGAGACTTTTCTTGCTAGGTAGAGCAGGGCTTCAACATTTGTCATCCTGTCCCCCACTGCCTGTTGCTAAAACTGAGTCCTGCCAAGTGTATTTGACATATGGGAGCTCACTGTTTATTCCCAGCCCACTAATGGAAGGGAGATTTCTATCATGAGGATGACAATGAGAGAATACTAGGGGCCCAAAACCTTCAGTCCCATGCCCTGCCCAGTATGTAAAGCACTGGTTTCATGCAAGGAGAGGCAATTTGAAGAGACGTCCCACTTTTCTCACCTTCTCCGCTGAACGCTCAGCTCCTACAGAGGGAGAGTAACTCAGAAAGAAGCTTTCATTGTCCTACTCATCTCTGGAGACAGAACTCAAAGATTTTGCTTAAGCAAAATAAATGGTTATTAAAGCAATTCTTAATATCTTCCCAAAGGAAATGGCTTCATTCAAGAAAGAGATGGGAGAAATTCAAATCTATTAAAACCAGGGGGATTGCAATGATAGGCAACTAGAAGGAGATTTGTAGATTTGATGAAGATACAGCCTAGATAGTAACCACAACTAGTGAGCCCAAGAGACTTCGGGGAATTAGCCAGTTGGAAGGATTTTCTCTGGAGTTAGAACAAACATCTAACAGGGACCTCATAAGCTATTCCTTCAAAGAAGCTGCAAGGTTATTAGATTAGTCTATATAGCAATTTATATTCCATGGAATTGTTGAAATAGAATACTGGTCAAGTGGAAATTAGGAGAGTTTAAAAGCTAGATGGGGGCAAAGTTCACTGAAAGATCAACTCACAATTGAGGCAGATTAATAAAGAGAGAGTTTTATTTCCCATGCACACAGGGACATCACAGATTGATTATCTAATAAGTCAGTGGGATCTAGATATTTTTATACACTGATTTTAGAGAGAAGGGAAAGATGAAGAATATAGATAATCCCATTTAGGGGTGATAAATGGTTGCTAGGGGAAATGAATGCATGGGGGAAATAGATAGACTTGGAAATGATTCTCTTACATTAACCTTGAGGGACAGTTGTATTTAAAATAATTGAATGAAGTCTGGTGGCATTTTTTGTTTTCTCTTCTGCAATATAATGAGATAACAGGGAAGAGAAAGGAACTTAATTATTCTTCCAATGGGTCTGTCTAGTTATACAGATAGAGGAAAAGCCCCATCCCAGGGCCAGTTGATCTCTAAAGACTTTCCATTCAAAATGTTCTTTATATCTAGGAGTTATAAACTGGAGTGAAATTTGCTGAACTCCTTCAGCTGGTATATTTAGGAAAGACAGAAAGATAGCTCTACCAATGCCACTGGCTTCCTGGGACGACTGTGGGCAGATCCGAACCTGTGCCTCCCTGAGAAGAAACATCAAAAGCTTAACACTGTTCAGGAGAAAACAATTCACTAAAATGATTCAGGGAGCCACTATACAATGCTCAAACAAACAACAGTAACAAGCCTTGGGCAGAAGGGTAGGGGTGGTGAGATGGAATATCAGTACCTTGAGTTGCTACAATGTATTATTTTTAAACGTTTAGTTTCTATCAAGTTATAAGGCATGTAATGAAACAGGAGCATACAACCTAGCCTGGAAAAGAAGTAAGCAGCACAGAATGCCCAGAGGAGCAGCTAGATTTAAGATTTCATACAAAATTAGTCCAAAATAGCTATTATCAAGGAAAACATGCTTAAATAAGGGAAGGTATGGAAAAAATGTTACATCCAATAAAGAATGTCAAGAGAGAAACAGAACATGTTAGTGTCCAAAAATCAAATGAAAACTTTGTATCTGAAAAGTAAAATTACTTCTAATCACTATATGAAGACATTTATATTCTGCATTTAGTAATTTTCACTTGTACCCTTCTAAGATGTACCGTAGGTGTGATCCCACCAATCACCATCCCTCCACCCATCCTCCCCCCTCCCCTCCCCTCCTTGCCACTTTCCCCATATTCTTGTATTATAATTGGATTATAGCCTTCATATGAAAGCTATAGATTAACTTCATAGTAGGGCTGAGTACATTGGATACTTTTTCTTCCATTCTTGAGAGACTTTGCTAAGAAGAATATTTTCCAGCTCCATCCATGTAAACATAAAAGAGGTAAAGTCTCCATCTTTCTTTTTTTTTGAGACAGAGCCTCAAGCTGTCGCCCTGGATAGAGTGCCGTGGCATCACAGCTCACAGCAACCTCCAATTCCTGCGCTCAAGCGAATCTCTTGCCTCTGCCTCCCAAGTAGCTGGGACTACAGGCGCCCGCCACAGCGCCCAGCCATATTTTGGTTGCAGCCATTGTTGTTTGGCGGGTCCAGGCTAGATTTGAACCTGCCAGCTCAGGTGTACGTGGCTGGCGCCTTATCCCGTTGAGCCACAGGCACCGAGCCTCCATCTTTCTTTAAGGCTGCATAATATTCCATGCATCCTTAGCCAAATTGTGTACATATACCACAATTTATTAATCCATTTGTGGGTCGTTGGGCACTTGGGCTTCTTCTATGACTTAGCAATTATGAATTGGGCTGTAGGGCAGCGCCTGTGGCTCAGTGAATGGGGCGCTGGCCCCATATACCGAGGGTGGCGGGTTCAAGCCCAGCCCCGGGCCAAACTGCAACAAAAAAGCCAGGGGTTGTGGTGGGCACCTGTAAGTCCCAGCTACTTGGGAGGCTGAGGCAAGAAATTCGCCTGAGCCCAAGAGCTGGAGGTTGCTGTGAGCTGTGATGCCACGGCACTCTACCAAGGAAAACAAAAAAAAAATGAATTGGGCTACAATAAACATTCTGGTATAAATATCTTTGTTATAATGTGATTTTTGGTCTTCTAGGTATATACCTAGTAGAGAAATTGTAGGATCGAATAGCAGGTCTATTTTTAGATCTCTAAGTATTCTCCAAACATCATTCTAAAAGGAACATATTAGTTTGCATTCCCACCAGCAGTGTAGAAGTGTTCCCTTTTCTCCCCATGCCAACATCTCTGGTTTGGGGATTTTGTGATGTGGGCTAATCTTACTGGAGTTAGATGATATCTCAAAGTAGTTTTGATTCACAATTCTCTGATGATTAAGGATGATGAGCATTTTTTCATATGTCTGTAGGCCATGCGCCTGTCTTCTTCAGAGAAGTTTCTCTTCAAGTCCCTTGCCCACCCTGAGATGGGATCACTTGTTCTTTTCTTGCTAATACGTTTGAGTTCTCTGTGGATTCTGGTTATTAAACCTTTGTCGGAGAGATAACTTGCAAATATCTACTCCCCTTCTGAGGACTGTCTGCTTGAAAAAAATATTTCTTAAAAGATGTTCTATTTTTGTCCGTGTCTATAATTGATATTTGATGGAAATAAGGACATACATTCATCTAAAGCTTTATTTCTCTCTTCATAGACAACAAATGAAGTTGTTTTGGCTGTGGAGTTCCACCCAACAGACGCAAATACCATAATAACATGTGGTAAATCTCATATTTTTTTCTGGACCTGGAATGGCAATTCACTAACAAGAAAACAGGGAATTTTTGGGGTAAGGATCAAAATGTTATAACTTTACTAGATATATAAAACTTAAATGTTTTTAATTGTTGAGTAATCATGAAATCATCGGACTAGAGGGAAAACTGAAAATTCTCATTGTTTCATTGTAGAAATATGAAAAACCAAAATTTGTGCAGTGTTTAGCATTGTTGGGGAATGGAGATGTTCTTACTGGAGACTCAGGTGGAGTCATGCTTATATGGAGCAAAACTACTGTAGAGCCTACCCCTGGGAAAGGACCCAAAGGTACAGTGTTCTCATATTAAACTCATTCCTTATAATTCTGACACAGTGTTCTTGAAGTTTCATCTCTTATCCAGACCAGGAGAGAAAGCTGCAGTGGAACAATATGAGAGTCACTGATGTGACGTTTGTTTTTAAAATTCTTCATAATGATTTTTTTAAGGAAATTATTTACCTATTTACTTATTAAGCGTATATAACTTACATTTGACTGCACTGAATCTTTCTCTTTCATGTAAAACAATTAGAGATGGGTGGCACACTGGCCCCATATACCGAAGGTGGCGGGTTCAAACCCGGCCTCAGCTGAACTGCAAAAACAGAAAAATAGCTGGGCATTGTGGCGGGAGTAGTCCCAGCTACTCAAGAGGCTGAAAAAATAAAAATAAAACACTTAGAAATGATATTAATATGTGTTTGTTTTATTTTTAAAATGAGTTTGTTTTAACAAGTATAATGGCTGACTTCTCTACTGGGCTAGTTCTGTGAGGGCAGAATGCATTGCCATGTGATAAAATGGGAAAAAGGAATAAACTCACAAATTCAATCCTCTTCTTTTTTTTTTAAGTTCCTTTTGTATCCAAATATACAGGTCCACTTTGCCCTTTGCTGTCGTAAATGAAAAAATTAGAAGAATGGGCGGCTCCTGTGGCTCAGCGAGTAGGGCGCCGGCCCCATATACCGAAGGTGGCGGGTTCAAGCCTGGCCTCGGCCGAACTGCAAAAACAAAAAAATAGCCGGGCGCTGTGGCGGGCGCCTGTAGTCCCAGCTACTAGG
>CAUYON010041862.1:0-10315 GCA_963573935.1 Arctocebus calabarensis | reverse complement strand
TGAAATGTTCTGTAGATGTCTGTTAAATCCAGTTGGTGAATCTAAAATTTTTTTACTTAGCTTCTTTTTGGAGGATATATCCAACACTGCTAAAGGAGTATTAAAATCTCCAACTACTATGGAGCTGGAGGAAATCAAGTTGCTCATGTGTATTAGAGTTTTTCTTATAAATTGAGGCTCATTCTTTTTGGGTGCATAGATATTAATAACTGAAATCTCATCATATTGAGTATTACCTTTAACAAATATGAAATGTCTGTCTTTATCCATCTTTACTTTGGTTGGTTTAAAGCCTATTGTATCTGCAAATAAGATTGCAACACCTGCTTTTTTTCTGTTTTCCATTTGCCTGGAATATAGATGACCATCCCTTTACCTTGAGTCTAAATTTATCTTTTAAGGTAAGATGAGATTCTTGTATGCAGCAGATATCTGGCCTGAGATTTTATATCCAGTCAGCCAACCTATGCCTCCTTAGAGGACAATTTAAACCATTCACATTAATTGAAAATAATGATAAGTCTTTAGAAAGTCCAGTGGACATTTTTAATCCTTTCATCACTGTGGAAGTTGAAATTTGATAAAAAGTTTCTGGGTGAGTTTACTTTTGTGGTGGAGGATTATGCTGGTCATTGTGGAGGATAGGTTTGAGAATATCCTGGAGAGCTGGTTTAGTTATAGCAAATTTCTTCAACAATGTATGTTGTTAAAGTATTTAATTTCTCCATCATAAATGAAACTCAGTTTAGCTGGGTACAGGATCCTGGATTGAAAATTCTTTTGTTTTAGGAGATTACAAGTCGATTACCATTTCCTCCTAGCTTGAAAGGTTTGATCAGAGAGATCTGCAGTTATTCTAATATTCTTCCCCTTGTAGATAATGGATTTCTTACATCTGGCTGCTTTCAGAATTTTCTCCTTCATATTAACTTTAGTGAAGTTAATTATGATGTACCTGGGGGATGTCTTATTCGGGTTGAGTCATGCTAGAGTTCTGAAACTGTCTGCTATCTGAATTTCAGAATCTCTTGGCATGTCTGGAAAGTTCTCTTTCATAATCTCATAAAGAAGAGACTCTGTGCCTTGTGATGCCACTTCATCGTTTTTAGATATCTCTATATGGCGAATATTGGTTTTCTTCGAGTTATCCCAGAACTGTCTGAGAGAATGATCCATTTTTGCCTTTCATTTCTCTTCCTCTTTGGAAGTTCAGAGCATTTGAAAGCTTTGTCTTCCATGTCAGAAGTCCTTTCTTCTGCTTGCTCCATTCTGTTACTGAGGGATTCTACTGTATTTCTCAGATCTTTGAGGGCTGCAACTTCTTGTCTCAATGTGTCAAAATCTTTGGTCATTTTGTCTTTGAATTCATTGAATTCTTGAGACATCTTTGGGGTCATCGTTTGGATTACTGCTTGAAATTCTAATTCCACCTTTTCCTCCATTCCGCTGATCTTATTTGCAATGCAGACTCTGAATTCGATTTCTGACATCTCAGCCATTGTTTATGCAAAGGATCTTATGCTGTATCTACATTGTCATTTATTGGGGGAATTGATCTACTCTGATTGCTCATATTCCCAGAGTTTTTCTGTTGATTCCACCACATGATTATTTTTCACTGTTGCCTATGACCATCCTCAGATTTGGGGAGGTATCTCTCCCAGATCAGACCCAGGCAGGATCACTCTGTTGTTGCTGGATCTTTGTAGGCAGTGACCCTGTGTAGCTCTTCTGGGACTGCCCCACCCAAGGAATTCTGGTTGTGGGAGCAACTCCAGAGTATGGCACATCCAGATCAAGCAGCAGGGTGTGGGATGGGGCACCCAGTGGCCTTTGCAAAGGGAACCTGTGCCTCCAGCAGTCTCTGGCTGGGAGGAGGGCTCTGGAGGGAGGGCACTGGTCATGCAGCCTCCTGAGTCCCTGGCCAGATGGGCGGGGCCAGTGCAGAGGCAGAGAGGGTAGGGGAGGAGGCAGGTTGTCTGACTCCTGGAGTTCCTTGTTTGGGCAGGCAGGTTCTTGGCAGAGTCCCTGGCCAGTGTGGGTGGCAGGCGGAGGCCCGGCCTGGGGGACCCAGAAGGGTCCCTGGCCATAGCATGCAAGGCAGTAGGTCAAATCCTAGAGGAGTCCCTGGGCTGCTACATGCAGAGGGCCGAGTCCCTGAGGGCACAGATCAGAGCTGCTCGGGGGTGCCAGCAGGCCACAGGCCAACGCCGGGCAGGGCACAGATCGGCACCGTGCGGGAGTCCCAGCAGACTTCCTGGCCACTGCTGGCTGTGGACAGCTAATCAGGGCACATGGGAGTCCCAGTGGAGTTCCTAACCACTGCTGGCAGTGGGCCAAGGCCCAGTGGGGTGCCAACCTGGGCCAAGTGGGAGTCCCGGTGGAGTGGAGTTTCTAGCCTCTGTGGGCAGTAGACATGGGGCACAAATTGGAGTTGGGCAGGGGTCCTGGTGGATAGCAGGCTGAGGCCTGGCAGGGCACAGATCAGTGCTGGGAGGGAGTCCCTGCAGACTTCCTGGCCACTGCAGGTGGCAGGTCAAGGCCTAGCAGGGTGCCATTTGGGGCCATGCAGGGGTCCCGGTGGAGTGGAGTTCCTTGGCTGTGGGCAGCAGGCCTGGGTCACAGATCAGAGCCCAGCGGGGGTCTCAGCGGGTGGTGAGCCGTGGCCAGTTAGGGCACAGATTGTCACCCTGCAGGAGTCCCAGCAGACTTCCTGGCCACTGCTGGCCACGGGCTAAGGCCTGGCGGAGTGCAAATCGGGGTGCATGGGAGTCCTGGTGGAGTTCCTAGCTACTGGCTGGCCAACGCCCGGCGGAGTTCCTGGCCACTGCAGGCAGCAGGTTTAGGCCTGGTGGGACACGGATAGGAGCTGCGCAGGGGTCCTGATGGCGTCCCTGGCCTGGGGGCTGGAAGGGGCTCCGTGGGGCCCCAGAGTCTCTTACCTAGCGTGCCACCTGGTCCAGCAGATAGGGAGGGTGGGTGCTGCTCAAGTCCTCCTCCCTCAGTTTCAGCAGAGGTTAGGCTTCTTGTGCATCAGGTAAAGGGGGAAAGGTGTCCTGGAAGTTCAGAATGGTTGAAAAATTTAGTTTATTTTTTCTGCCTGAAGCTTGGTTTCTAGAAGTTACAGCTTGCCTCAGGGGTGACCTGCAGTTATCACTTCTCTCTCTCAGCTGGGATCCCAGTCTTCAGCTCAATTGGGCAGTTTCTGGAGTATCTTTCCTTTTGGACAGGAGCCTCTGTCGGAAGCTGCTTCCAGTTGGCCATCTTGCCCCTCCCTTGCTGCTATGTATTTCTTAATTGAAAGATGATAAGGAAACACTATAAACTCACTGGGTTTCACATAAAATGTGAATATAATGTCATACTTTGCCATGTATAATGTGGTCCCATGCATAATGCACACCCACTTTTTTTATCCAAACTTTCAGGAAAAAAATCTTTTGTTTTAATTCTTTAATTCAATTTTTTATTATTTCATTTTTTAGGTACATGTTTTTTTGTATTATAAATGAATTTTTAGCATTTTTTGATATGAAGGTATCAGAAATTTTATGTAATAAACATGCGATAAATACAAGAACAGATATAAGGTACCAGACATTTTATGTACCAGTAAGAAATGTATGATATTTACGCATCATAGAATGTCAAGATCTCTTGGTTAGTATCTGAAGTATCATCTTCAATTTCTACGTTATCAATGTTCCAAAGAGTCACTTTCTTTATCCCAGGAAATCTCGTCATTCTGAGTGCCATCCACAGCATTGCTGATGCTGCATTTTTAAAATGATTTCACATCCACTTCTTGCTTGACACCATTTCACGATTTTAGCATCTGATCAAAAATTGGGGCAATGGATGCTTTCTTGATCTTGCCTGTGGGGGCTAAATCATTGCCAGCTGATTGCATCCATGCTATCTACTTGTTCTTCATTAGGGCCTTAAGCTTGTTTAGTGACACATCAAGAGGTAGCAGTTGGCTGGTTAGCCCACCAGGTATCACAGCAAGTTGGGTTTTCAAGTCTGCTGCAAGCGCAAAAGGACTTTTGTATAAGACGGATTTCCATTGCAAGTTCAGAGTCAATTCAACAAAACCGATAACTATATTCCACGGTATTATTTTGCATAAGGAGATCATTATTTTTTCTTAGAGTTCTATTTTTAATGCACAAGCATAAATTAAAAAATCGAAAACCTTTATATAGATTCAGAATTAATATTATGCATGTATAATGTGCATCCTTATGTTTCCCTCAAAAATTCAGGCAAAAAAGTGTGTATTATACACAGTAAAATATAGCATGTTTGATAAATCGAATGATAAGAGTTATTTTAAAAAATATTCCTCATGTTATTTTTATAGATTTTATTGTAATTTTGAAAAGTAACGCTCTGAGATAAAGCATCTATGTTATTTGTGCCAAAAAACAAATACATATATTATAGATATATATAATCAAAACACGTATTAAAAACCAAATACTCTGAACTTTCAAAGTGATCCATCAAAAGATATGTGGTAACTAGGACTTATAGATCTCTAGCTATCTACATCTAGATAGAAATAGATACAAATATGTACATATGCTATCATAAAATCACCTTAGGATTGTTGTAAAATATAACACCACAAACATGGAAGATCATAGAGTTATTATAAATATCGTTTAGCATACATAAGAAATCCAAAATAGAAAATTAAAAAGACTTTCCTTTGCTAAAATTGCTAATACCTATGAAATAGAGAAAATCAAATTGAATAATGGTCCTCAGACTCTGGTTTTCTCTCTACTGAAAACTGAGTAAAATACCATGACATATTTTGTTAAGCATACTGTTTGGTATTCTGTAAACTGCAAAACCCATTTAAACTGAATTTAAACATTTTGAAACCTTACTTGTGTCAAATTGATTTACCACTGAGGTTTTATGTGTTCTTATCTCTCAGATCTTCCCCAGCAAGGCAAGTCCTTTGATTTAAGCCTAATAGCTGTAAACGTAGTCCCAAGATTTCTTTAAAAGTGCTTCCAAAACATTGTTAATCTTAAAATTGACTCTTCACATAGTTTGGCTTCCATTTTCAAATGTAACAAAAGAGGCGGCTTTACACTAGAAGCTCTTTGCTGAAGCTCTACAGAGTAACTTGGAATACAAATGAGTAATTGTTTGTTCAATTTTACACACGGAGAGAAAAAAATAGAGGCAGGAAGAATTATCTACTTGAAATCGGACCTAAATTTCACAAGGAAACTTTGCTAGTTTCCTGTGAAAATCCTTTTCTAAAATGAATGTAACAACAGCACACAAGTCCATACATTTGAACACCCACTGACATGAACATCCACCGATGCAATACATTCTCAGTTTAGTTTTGAAGGAACCATAGGGAACACTTTCGAGACTCATGAGTGAGGGCGATAGATGGGGCAGTTTATTATTTTGGAACAGGTAACATATAACCTGAAATTGCAGTGTTTTCATGATTTCAGTGAAGACAAAGTCTGCTCTATGTGTATCTCATGGTAACTTGGGAGGAAGCCAAGATACACAGCCCTAGAGTCCTGAGGGTTAAATCATCATATACTATCAATCTGAACAACACAGCCATTCAAGTCACTTGCCCTGAAAGCAACTTAGAAAGAAACTCACGTAAAGCTGGTGAGAACAAGCCCGCCACTGTTTTTAGGGAAGTAAAAATGTGAGAATTTAGTTATTGATTTTTTCAGAGGGACTCTAAAGTATACTTGCAAGCAAATTCTATGTTTCATTATTAAAAGTAAATTTCCTTAATAACGAGTCATTTAGGGGCTGTAGAGGTAGGTTTTATGCCTTTTTTTGTGCCATATGTTGAAAATATTTATTTCTGAATTAGCAAAAGGCAATGCAATAAACCATCTAAATGAATCAGTCCTCAACTCCAAAATAAGCTAAATGCTAAAAACATAATTTTTTTAAATAATACTTTATAAATTTGAATTTATATTTAAACGAAAGTCAGTCTTATTCAGAACGTCTGAGGATTCTTGGCTTAATAACTATTTTTTTTTTAAGTCAGTTCATGGGGAAGCAACTGGAACACATTACAAATGGTTGATGGTAATCAAATAAATGCACCTATTAAAAATACAGGTACCCTCCCTCTGAGGGATTTTATTACTCATCCATGAAAACCTGTTTTTAACAACTACATTTGATTCCCCACAATCATTCATGCTCACAAACATCCAAACCAAAAGTGAACAAATATTTTCATCCTGTGTTAAGCGATATTATAAAGGCCTGCGCATAATAATGAAGCAAGAAACATTTACTGGCATACCACAGTGGTGTAAAAATAGTAGCAACCTTTGACAACAAACAGCTTAGTCAATTCACAGTGATGGTCTTTTTCTGCATCAAAGATAAAATCAACATTGCCTTAGAAACCATTACAAGATGCTGCAACCTGAAATGGTATTTACCTTGAAATTTATAAGATAGAAAGCATTTCTGGTGAGAAGAATTTAATCCTTTTCAAATACATCATGGCATACTATTTGAAATTTCATGCATTCTCGAAATATGCAGCTGTAATTGCTAGCACTGTGATTCTGAAGAAGCTAATTGTTTTATGGTTAGAAGTTGAAATGTATGCTATTTAACTAGCTTAAACTAAGTAGCTATTATGTAGTATCAATTTCCATTTGTCTTTAGTTCTTTGGGGTGGGGGAATCAACATTGTAAGAAAACAATCAGTGGAATTATTACAAAATTTACATGAGTCCCTTCAAAAGGGACTTCTAGTCCATAAGTCATAACCCTGGGTCTTGCCCTTTGATAAGCAACATGACAATGATTAAAGCATTTTTGTGTAATAATCTCTCAGCATCAGTAAGAAGATAAACTTTTCTTTACACTTTTTGAACTGCAAAATGGATAGTAACTATATGTCACTCTTATAGTAAAGTAATGTAAATAGAACACAGATCTACAGTGTGTTACGTTTTAGACTACAAAGACATTTATATTTAGGTCTTTTCCCTTTTGGTAATTATACTTTAGGCTAAGTACTGATATAGTATTTAGAAATATGTTGCATTTTCCAAAGTAATGATTGCCTCTATAAAAATTGTTCAAAGCTCTAGTACACGGTTCTAAAAATGGGAAAAATTCAAAATTAACTTACTGGACTACCACGAGGAGTCTTATAACTCAAAGAAATAGGTACCATACTTCTAAATTTGCCTTTGTTGATAATTAGCTATGAACCTAAAAAAGTTGTTAAGCCATTTAACCATCAAGTTTTTTAATGTCATTGAACACATGATGTAAAGATAAATGGGAAATATAAATGCAGGATGTTAAAAAATCGCCTAAGAAATGAACTGTGTAAAAGTCTATAGAAATCAAGGATAAGCAAAAAGAAAAGTCTGTTTTTCAGCCAAATAGAATACGTTTTCAGAGAAGTACAGAGAAAGGTTTAAGGTTTTCATATTGGTGTCATGACCTTATTTCTTTAATGGCACTGTATTGGGTATAGATAAAAAAGTATACAGGAATAAACACCTATACTCTGAAAACTAAAAATAAATATTACTGATTTAACTAAAGAAGACCTAATATGCCTAGTTCATGGTGAGAAGGCTTGATTCTATTAAGATGTCAGTCCTCCTCAAATTGATCTGTAATATTATAAAATCATATAAAAATCTCAGCAAGATTTTCCTTTTGTTTTTATTTTATTTTTTAATAGGATTTGCCAAACATTATAAAACTCTCAGGAAAATATAAGGGACATGGAATAGCTAAAAACAATTTTGAAGAAAAAATGCAAAATTGGAGGAATGCTACCTGATTTCAAATCTTGCTATAAAGATATGTTGATGTAGGATAGTGCAGCATTGGCGTCAAAATGGACACATCAGTGGAACAGAATACTGCATCCAGACTTACACCCATACACCAATGAATGATTTTTGACAGAGTCACGCATGAACAAAGGATTTTTGACAAAGACGTAAAGGCAACTGAATGCCAAAGGCTGACTTTTTAAGTGGTATTCAAACAAATGAAATGCATGTGCAAAAAAATGAACTTTAATTCATACCTAGTAGCACATATGAAGATTAACTAAAATAAATCATAGATCCAAAGGTAAAATCTAAAACTATAAAACTTCTTAATCAGTGGTTCTCAACCTTCCTAATACCGTGAATCAGTGGTTCTCAACCTTCCTAATACCATGAATACAGTCCCTCATGTTGTGGTGACCCTCAGCCATAAAATTATTTTCAATGCTACTTCATAACTATAATTTTGCTTCTGTTATGAATCGTAATGTAAGTATCTGATATACAGGATGGTCTTAGGTGACCCCTGTGAAAGAGTCATTCAACCCCAAAGGGGTCACGACCCACAGGTTGAGAACTGCTGTTCTAAAAGAAAACATAGAAGAAAATCTTTGCTACCTTGGGCTGTCAAAGATTTCTTAGGACACCAAAATCATGATCTATATTTTAAAAATCTTGAATGTAGAATATAAAGGTCTTTACACAATAACCAAGAAAATACCATGAAGGCTATGTTAACCAGTTTGATGAAAATATTTCAGATTGTATATGAAACCAACACACTGTACCCCATGATTGCATTAATGTACACAGCTATGATTTAATAAAAAAAAATTTAAAAAAAACTTACAAAAACACTTGTAGGATAATGAAAGGATAAGCCATGCTGGAAGAAAATATTTTCAAAGCATCTTATCTTCTAAAGGACTTATATCCAGACTACATAAAAGACTCTCAAAAGTGAATTAAAAGAGAACAACATGATGAAAACAAAAATAATGAGCCAAAGATTTGAACCCATATTTTACCAAAAAATAAAATAATGAATAGCATGGTAGAATAATGGCATCAGAGATTTTATCCACATCTTCTTTTCTGGAACCTATGAATGCTATTTTATTTGTCAAAAAAGTGACTTTACAGAATGATTAAGATTTTTGAGATTGGGAGATAGTCTGAATTAACTGAGTGGGCCCTAAATGCAGTCACATGTTCTGTATAGGAGGCAGGTAGAGGATGCTTAGACCATAGAGAGAAGAAGGCCATGTCATAAATACAGAATCAAAGAGAACTTATGTTCCCCACTTGCTTTGAAGTTGGAGGAAGGGGCCGTACGCCAGGTATTACAAAGAATGCCATTCTGGGGTGGCACCTATGGCACAAGGGAGTAGGGCACTGGTCCCATATGCTGGAGGTGGTGGGTTCAAACCCAGCCCTGGCCAAAAACTGCAAAAAAAAAAAAGAATGGGGCTAATGTGGGCTAATCTTTCCATTCTGAACACTGGAAAGGGCAAGGAAGTATCAGGATGTCCAACCTTTTTTCTTTTCTGCCACATGTTAGAAAAATAAGACTTGTTTTGGGTCATACATTAAATGCACAAATACTAACAGAAGCTGATGAGAAGTAAAAGGTTCATGCATACTTTTCTCAATATCCGACACCACAACTAAATAAGCAAAACAGTCTTCAAACAACCAGTCTGCAGCCTGTGCACAGGGACCCCTTCCTACCAGAATCTCTCCTGCAGCCTCCGGAAGGAGGACAGCCCGGGTGGCAGCTTGGTTTGGGCTCAGTAAAACTGGTTTTAGATATCTAGCCTCCAGAACTGAAAAAGAATAACTTTCTATTGTTTTAAACCACCACATTTGTCATCATTGATCACCGCATTCATAGGAAACCAATGCAGACGGTGAAAAAGCACATGCAAAGATGCACAACATCGGTCACAAAGGAAAAGCAAATTAAAACCACAGTGAGATACCACTACACACCTATTAGCATACAGAATATCGTGGTGGTGTTTGGTGGTGGTGATGGTGGTGGGGCATCCTGAATAAACCAACTAAAGTTGACTAAGTCAACTGCTTAAACAAGAAAAGTAAACATGTGCTCTGTGATCCAGTAGTTCAAATCCTAGCCATTTATCCAGGAGAAAAGAAAGTAAACTTCTGTGCAAAGACTTTCAAATAAAGTTCATCGCAACTTTATCTGCAACGGCCAGAAATGAAGCAGTTCAAATGCCCATAAAGAGGTAAATGGATAAACAAATTGTAATAAATCTACACAAGAGAATAAAACTTAGCAATCAGAAGGAATGAACTAACCATATATAAAAACATGAGTGAGGAACACACCTACGGTGCATCTTAGCAGGGTACTGGTGAAACTTATTAAAGGTAGAGTATTAATGTCTTTATATAGTGATCAAGGAAATGCCATGAAGGATATCTGTAACAGTATGATCAAAATATTTCTGAATGTATAT
>CAUYON010041861.1:0-18181 GCA_963573935.1 Arctocebus calabarensis | reverse complement strand
CATCACAGCTCACAGCAACCTCCAATTCCTGGGCTCAAGCGAGTCTCTTGCCTCCGCCTCCCAAGTAGCTGGGACCACAGGCACCCGCCACAACGCCCGGCCATTTTTTGGTTGCAGCCGTCATTGTTGTTTGGCGGGCCCTGGGGCTGGATTCGAACCCGCCAGCTCAGGTGTACGTGGCTGGCTCCTTAGCCCTCTGAGCCACAGGCGCCGAGCCTACTTAACATAATTTTATTTAGTCCTTTCAGCAACGCTAAAAGACATGCTACTGACCCCATCTACAGGCAAAGCAGTTAAGGCTTAGAAAAATTAACACCTCCCAGGTCATACAGCAAATCCAGGACTTGAAACCAGGTCTGAAGGACTCCAGAATCTATTCTCCTCACCACTGCATTACTACCGTCCAGTGGTTCTCAGCCTGTGGGTTGCGACCCTTTTAACAATGAAAATACATTGCAGCATTAGGAAGCTTGAGAACCACTGCTATAGTCCAAAGTAAAAAAGTCCCTAGACTTTGTCCCTTTGTGTACTGCTAGAGAATGGGTCATAGGGGCACTAGACACCTGGAGATTCTCCTAAGTCATGAGTTAGGGTCCTTCAAAACCTTTAAATCTAAGGTTTTGGTAAAATATACACGTGTAAGTTTCAGCCCATTACTTACAAGTAAGGAAACTGTAAGAAATAAGTATTTGAGGAGCCTCATGGTAGAGGGCCTGCCTTGATGGTTTTGTAAAATACCTGCAACATATGAGGCCATTTTAATTTTTCCTAATGAGGTAAGTAATGATTTCTTAGAACAGGCTTGGAAACAGAGCCTGTGAAACAGTTGTTCCTAATCAAAATAAAGTACCAAGTGACTTGGCCTATGCTCTTAAAAATTAGTGGCTGCAGTATGAAGCAAAGCATGAAAAAAAAATTTTTTAATCTTTCTTTCTTCCTTACTCCCTTTCTCTTGCTTTTTTTTTTTCTTTTCTTTTCTCTCTTTTTGTTTTTTGAAAAAGCAAAATCCTTCAGCTTGATTTAAGCAACCCCACTGAGGATATTTACAAACTTGCTGCCCAGGACTGTCATAGAACCACAAAGGGTCCTGCTTCCAGATGCTGAGTTTTCCAATTTCCAGCTGCTTACCTGCAGTAATAAAGAATGGCATCACTGTGCTTCACCTGGGCAAAGAGAAACCCTCTTGGAGACTTGCCTTTTATCCCCAGTAAGCAAACACACATCATCCTGGAGAGCGAAGGTGGGAACACAACTTGTTAGTCTCTGACCTGCAGGGAATGGAGACTTGGTCGCCCCAGAGTCTGTGTCGCATGTCATTCCCGGGCTCCATCTTTTACAGACAGTGCCTTTGAGAAGATAACTGTTGGCATACTCTCCCGTTCATGGTGTATTCTTCTTATCAGGAGCTTTATTGAGGTTGACTATGTGCAACAACCTACCAGCTTAACGAAAAGGAACGAACTAGCTTCTGATCACAGCCTGGTTCAAGCAAGTGGCTTTTGTCAGGGGCCATAGCAGGGTCCCCAAGGGCCTCCTAGGAAATGCCGACCCTCCCTCCACAGCCTCTGCGCATATCCAGAAAGTGTCCTGAGAAAGCTGGTACCCTAATTCCTTGCTCTCTTACAACCAAAGTTCACTTTAAGTTTGAAGAGGAAGAGTTTAACCAAATACTAATAATATCAGATTCTCATTTTCCACTTTTGTTCTTCTAGCTGGGTCTGTGCCCTGAGGCCACAGTGGTACAGAGAGTCACCGTGTGCTGACCACACAGGTGCAAGGTACAGGAGTGAAGAGCATTAGTAAAGCAGCTTCATTGCATCTTTCCCACCCATTCTGCTGTGTTTCCAGGTCTCCTATCGATGCCTCCACACTGTGTGCAGGATCAGGATACCAAGCAGCTGGGGGACGGGTGTGGTGTCTCCAGGGAATGGCTCAGCTGACATCATTAGTGAGCCCCACTTGCTCCTGAAACTGTGTTGTACCCTACTCCTCCAGTGCCATTCACTGGGGTCTGCAACCCTGCAGCTGTGTACCAACGGCCCCCAGGCCCAGCAGCACTGGGGCTATTCTCTAGTTACCAGTGCCTCCATGTCATCAGGTTCCTGGGATGTTTTCTAGGTCTTTGTTTCTGAACTCAACTATCTTGTCTTCTGCCTGAGATAGAGAGTTTCCTTGTAGATTTGGCCTTGGGAAAGATAAACCGGAGTGTTTCACTTCTAAGATTAATGAGTACCTTGGAGCCAGCTCTGTCTCACAGTTTATTTGAAACTCTTACCCAGGATTACTTGTGCCCCCACCCTTTCCTATTATCTGTTACCAAGATGCTCACACGCAGTGGAGTTTAAGGGACCTGGGGGTGTCTCATTTCCCACAGATTCAAGGTGGGATACAGGTTTGCACCCTTCCACAACACTGCAGTTCATCATCACATTTTCCTCCCGTCTCCTATTTTATCACCTTCTTCCTGCGTTCCTTCTCTTCCCAGATTTTTTATCCTTTTGAATCTAAACATAGTTTCTATAAAAGAATAAAGTCAGTCTAAGAGATGAGGGTGGGGAGAGGGATGGAAATGGCAATTCTGAAGGATTCTAGTAGGTTGTTTTTATTAAGTGTACAGTATTTTATTTTTCTCACATTGTATGTAGTACCTTCTAAGCACTGACTTCAATGAGAATTTTGCTGGTTGAAAGCTTTTAGAAAAGTTCAGGGTTTGAGGGTGGAGTGCCTGTACCAAATTTCCTCCTATTTCTTATCTGGCATAATTATTCATTTTCTTTTCTTGGTCTGGTAGGTCGTTTGATTTTTCTTACTCTCCCACCAGAACACCACTCTGCACTTCTTGCCCTTTGCTTTTGGGTGTCTGCCAAAAACAGATGTTTGAGGGCACCACAAGTAAGGAGAAGGAATCAGCTACATTGTTCTTAATACGTAAACTCCCTATCCAATGAGAGTTTCTGTAAATAGGAAAAAAAAAGGTATGGTTGTTGAAGAAATTCTTGGATCTAGAAGGAAAGAAGCAGATGTCCCAGGTCCTGCTGAGAACGGGGTCACAGTACTCCTGAGAGAATGTGTGTGTGTGCCCGATGGCCAACGATGTAGCACCAGGTGTGTGTGGCAGGTGGGGAGTCTGCAAGACTCACGGGGCAGGGGCAGGATATATGGGCCCGCTAAATCAATAATATCATCAATTTTTACTACCTTGTAAGCTATGTCTAGATATTTGAGTTTTGAAAATTCCTCCCAGCTGTCATCTCGAGCTCTGCTGAGAACCTTTAGGGATGCCAATATCTTACTAAATAGCAATTTAAATTCTCTTGGAACCTTTCACTTTTCTCATCTCAAAAAAATCCCTTGATGGGAGGGACTACCTTAAGTTGATAGCTTTCATTCTTCAAATTGCTACATTGGAAACCATAGAGACCTTCTTTCATCCACCCCAACCCTAGGACTGGAATCCACAGCCCAATCTGTTGTGGGGACATCGGCCCTGAGCTCTGGAGGCCAGATGAGGCCAAAACTTATATTACCTTTATTACAGCATCTTAAAGGCCACAGTCTTCATATTGATTTACAGGAGTGCTTCCCAGTTTTGTTGTCCCCTTGCAACTGTGAAAAACAGCCTGAATATTAGAAGGTGAAGGCCATGCTTTATAATAACCTGATGAAAGTTTCATGCTAGCATTTGATGGGTAACAAACCTAGCTTAGAACAAAATCATGCTCCCTCAAATAATGCTGCCATTGAAGGCATATACTGGCCCTGATTTTTTTTTTTTTTTTTTTAATTAAAACATCTCCCGGAATTCTAGTGCTAAAAAAGTTTTGTTTTGTTTGTAGAGATAGTGTCTGGGCCTTAAGTGATCCTCCTGCATTAGCCTATCCAAAATGCTGGGATTACACACCTGAGCCACTGTGCCTGGCTTGAAATTTTCATATCAAGTGGCTTCATAAGGGAGATCATTGTTGGTAGATAGCATAATCAGAAGGAGTGGTGACAGCAGGTGAATGGAGACTTGAGAAGCATTTTCATGGAAAACATGTTGAATTTAAAAAGAGCTATTTTACTGTCCTTGGAGGAAATGAAAAATAGAGGCATTCTATCAATAGGTGTTTACCTGTCTGTTACGTACACTGTTATGCCGGAATAGTTTCCATTCATTGAGGGCTAGTCACAAACTAGAAACATTTTATGAATGTGCCATGCTCACTCTGCATTCCTCCTCCCACCCCTTAATCCCACACAGCAGCTCCACAGTTGAGGACATTGACCCCAGCCTTTCCACCAAGTCTGCACCAGCCAGCACATAGGGTTTGGTTTAGGACTGGTGGTAACCCAGCAGGGACCAGCAGTTTGTGAGGGAGAAGTGTGAGATATCTAAGGACCTCTGGGAGTTTTCCCCCACTCTTGAGAGGTGAGCTCACAAAGGATAAGCTGGAGCCATTGGTACAGATCTAGGGACGAAATTGCTATATGCAGGAGAGCACAGGTGGACAGGAGGCAGAGAAACCAAGCCAGAGCCTCTGTGGGAGGACAACCCTATCACCTGCCCTCTTACTGAAAAGATCCAGTGCAATTCTGCATTCTCTGAGGTTATTTGAATTGGGAATTCTGCTCCCCACAGCCAGTGGTGTGTTTGCACTAGTACCAAACAGCGTGTTAGCAAACTACCGACTGTAGCAATCCTCTGAGATGGGTACTGCTATAGTCTCTGTTTATATAGGAGCGAACAGAAGCTTTGCAGGGTTAAGTAAGTTCTACAGGTCACAGGACCAGTGGAGCTGGGATACAGACCCAATTCTGTCTGATTCCCAAGCCAGCCTTTCCTGTCCAGCTGTGTGGAGGTATCCCCATATCCTGACCAGCTCATCATCAGGAAGGCTCTGGCTTTTGCAGGAGGCAGGAGGAAGCCCCCCAGGCCCACATTGCTCTGCCTTCAAGGCAAAGTGGATAACAGCCAGAGCACAGGGCAGTGCTTCGCAGCTTCTGCGGTGTGCCTCAGAGCGCAGGGCAGCGCTGTGATTGGCGTGTGGCCACAGAAACCTCAGGCAGCAGCATGTTAAGCCCTTTAGTCCTTCATATTGCCAAATAAGGTACACATACATAAAAGTGCATAAAACACAAATATACGCTGTAATGAGCAATTATAAGGAAAGTTCCCCTGTCACGATCTGTTTGTATTTGGCAATAAAATGTCAGTGGCAAAGGAAATAGTGGTGATCGTCATCCCGGGCGTTAGCCCAGCCTAGTTATGTCATTGCTGTCTCTGTAGCACTGACAGTCTGTTTATACCGTAATCTGGACCATTTATGCTGTAACGAACATCCACAGATATACCCACAAAATGGTATCCTATAAAAGAGCCATTAAAAAAATAAAGCTGATTTTCTGACTATAGCAGCAATGAAGCTATTATTAGCCCTGTTCTACTTTCTGACTCTCAGGATGCCAGGTTCTCAGGGGAAATGGCCTCTAAAGAAATTTCCTGGAAACCCAAAGCAGTAGAGTTATTTCCAAGGCACTTAGAGGGGACGCTCATCGTGCCTGCGATAGCATCACCCTGGCCCCTCTCCTTTGTTGGTGGGGGGTGCACTGTTTACATGAGAGTCAGCCCTTGCTCACCTTTGTGGTGGGCCGTCTTTCGCAGACACACTTATTGGTGTGTGCCTGTGCATTAATGATCTTTTTATTTTTCGGAAGATATCCCGCATAGGTAAATAGCAGTTTCTATTTGTGTGTATCTCCTCTTGTAATTGATTCTTTATTAGCTCTTTTCGAAGTCAGTAGAATTGAAAGAAGGAATTGAATTGTTTGAGGAATGCACAGAATGTCCATTTGCACTGCGAATAAGAGAATAAATAAATCAGTGGACCTCAACGGCCACCTTTTATACCAAGTGAGCCCTCTGCCCCTGTGTGGTGCAGAATCAGGAGGGTCTTGGGGAAAGCTCACCATGGAAGGGGACCCCAAAAGCCTGTCAGGAGGCAACATGCTTCTACCTGTGTGCCTGTAATTATGAGATGGATTCATGAGGATTAATGAGGACGTTCCTCTCCAATTCATATTTTAACCCTTCTTTAGAGTTTTCAATTAAAAACATAAAAAAAAAAAACTTCCCGCCCCAATGACTCCTTTCATTATTTTAATTACTAAAGTAATCTATTTGATACCTTACATTCCCAAGCAGCCAACAGATAATTATCTTTTTACGCTGCTGAGACCAGCTCAGAACCAAGCAGTCTTTCTGCTAGGAGCGGTCAGAACCTGCCCTTGTGAATAAAGACAATGACATGATTGCCAAGTGGTCCTTAGATAGTGAATGGAAGAGGAAATTTGAAAGTAAGAGAGTGTGCATGCATGCAGGCACATTATTCTTCCGTACCAATGGCATCCTGTTTGTTTGTCTGCTTCCATACATTCATTTGCGCCTTAAGTACAATCCAGATAGTGACTTTCTATCTCCCTTGTCATTAACGTTCTGCCACTCAGAGTCCCTCAGCCAAGTAGGGTGGTAGAGTGCTCTTAGATTTTTCAAGCCAAAATTCTTTGCATACAGCACCTACTCAGGCCTAGGGGTTCAGTGAATGAACAGCGGTTCAGCCTCCAGTTAGGGTTCGGCTGATGAGACAGGGGCTCAGTCAGAGGAGGGGTCCAGGCGGAGCTTCCTTAGGGCAGGGGTCAGCTCTTACTCATCCTTGTTCCTTCTGTGCCCCAAATAGTGCATATCGTTTAACAGTCATCAGTATCAACATCTGTTAATACAGAGGAGGCCCAAAAAATGTACACAAATTTTAAGAAAAGGGAAAGTGTATTAAAATTATAATACTCAATATATACCAATATAAAAGATTAATACATCATGTTGAACACCTCTTATAATCACAAAAGTCAAACATGACTTGAGTATTGCAAATTTAATACAATTTTTTCCCTTTCTTAAAACGTGTATACATTTTGTGGCCCCCTCAGTAGTTATTTACCCCCTGCTGTTTGCCAGGTTCAGAGGCCACAAAAGAGAACAAAACTAAGGTGAAAGCACTCTTCACAATAGCCTACAAGTGGGGAGAGACAGGTAATAAAACAAATGGGTAACATATGTAAGATTTTTAGATTGTGATGGGGAAGGATGTGCAGTTTTCAGCTGGGGAGGTCAGGGAAGTCTTTGCAGAGATAGTGACAGTTGAGCAGAGCTATTCAGGAGGTGAGGGAATGAGCCATGTGGAGACCTGGGAACTAACTAAGCATGCCAGGGAACAGCAGTTTCAAAAGTTGTAAGGCAGCACACATAGGGATGGAACCATGGGCCCCAACCAAGAGAGGCCATCCTAGAGCAGAGTAAGTGATGGGCATTGCAGGAGATAAAATCAGAAATAATAGGTGGGAGCCAGATGACACATAGGCCTGTAGGCCATTGAAAGGCTGGCCTTCTACCCTGAGTGAAGTGGGAAGGCTCTAAGAGATTTTCAGCAGAGGTGGCACCATGCACCTTATGTTTTAGCAGCATTACTTGGGCTGTTAAGGAGGCAAAGGTGGAAGCAGGGAGAGCAGATGGACCATTGCAATAGTTCAGACAAGAAATTGATAGTGGTTGGATGGTAGTAATAGAGGTGGTGAGAAGTGCTTAGATTCTGGATGTGTTTTGGAGATTTCTAGAGCCTTTTAGGATTTGTTTCTGTGTCAGATCTGGGATGTGAAATGACATACTGTCTGTCTGCCATACACTGCCAACCCCAGTATGACGTGGGTGGTATTACACAGGGCACGAGTTCCAGGTGCTGGACACCGCAATGATGCAGGTGAATGGATGCCCAGGAGGTGCCCAACAGCCCCTACAACATGGTTCAGAGAGCTTCAGTCACTTGCCAAAATTGTACCTGTGATTTTGAGAGTCAGAAGGGCAAAACTGACATGCAGTCCCCCAGTAGGCCTCACTTTGTTGATAAATAGTCTTTTCTCATTGATTGCTGAAATATATTGAGTTTATCAACTCATTTTTTAGATTCTTAAGGTCCCTCTCTTTCTTAAATTATTGAGTTTAGAGATTAATTGATCTCAAAATCTATATCCAAATCTATTATCCAATATAATTAGAGAATTATTTTCTCTAATTCTAAGGTTATTCCTTTCTTAAATATTTTGTGCTTCATCCTCAACTATGTCTAAGATCAATCTGAAATGGCTTTAACATATAATGTTAAAAATCTGTCCCCAAGCCCCATCAAAATCTGTCCCCAAGTCAGTTCAACCTCCATCCCAAGAAACTCCTATTGGCACCCCTCCCTCCCTCTCTCCTTCCCTACTCTGGCTCTGGAGTAGGCCTGGTGGAAGCTGGTGCTGGCCTGAAGCACCACTCCTTCCAGGCTGTGCACAGAAAGACGAGTCCTTCCCAAGGACACCCATTCCCAGGGCCCTTGTTTCATGGCTCTGCTTCCACCCATAACCTTGGCAATGCCATGTACTAAATCATTGTTCAGTCATGCTAAACCATTGAACCTTGGTTGTCACAAAAAAGACTCTTCCAGTTTCTTCCATTTTATTTTATTTTGTTTTATTTTTTTGGTCCAGGGTCTCGCTCTGTCACTTGGGCTATAATGCAGTGGTGCCATCATAGTTCACTGCAGCCTCAAACTCCTAGGCTCACATAGTCCTCCTGCCTCAGTCTTTTCCATTTTAAAAATAATCTCTTCTACCCTACTATGTGTGCCTAAGTGCTCTATTAAACTTTTGGTTTTTATGACACAATGGTACATTTCTCCCACTTCTTATTCTGTCAGTGTTGGAAAATTTAAAAATTAAAGTCTCCCAACAAGCTCTGCCCTGGCCTGTCTTTGCAGGGTGCCCCTGGATGCATCATGTGCCTGGTAGTGAGTTTGTGAAGGGCCAGGCTCATTTAACATCTCCACGATGGTATGCAAAGAGTCTAAGAAGATAAACATCAGTAATTCACACAAAACTCTCAAGCTTCTTCTCTCTGCCCTCTTTCTCCAATAAGATGTCATAACCAATGCATCAGGGTGTCCAGCTGTGTGTTTATCCTCTGCTCTCATAAAAAATCTGTGCAGAATTAGAGCTAAATCATGGGATGCATTTAATTAAAAGACTAATGGCAAAATAAGGTTGTGGTGTATGCTTTCTAATTGCGGTCTGTTAGGTATTAATTAATCGTGGTAAATTGTGAAAGCTAATCCACGATGTGTCTTTGCACACTCCTGTCCTTTTTAATCGCAAAGAAAATGTTCTTAGCTGCTGGCAGGATAGGCCTCCTTGTCAGTGCAGAGCAAGTTGATCTTACACGACAGTGACTCAGCAACTTGCCGAATCCAATTAGCAGCTTCGTAGCTTCTTACTCAGAATGGCTGCAGCAAAGTCTGCTTCAAACACTACAGACAGCTAGGTCTCCCAGCCCCTGATGAGCCTGTGTGCTATCAGCAATGATCATGGCCTGCCCGGAACAGAACAGACGTTGGGCTTCATGGTGAGTTTGAGATGCACTTTCCCCTGGATCCTAGCTTTTTCTCTGTCCTTACCAGTGATCGACATGGAAGGGCTTGGAGATTTGTAGAACTGAGGTGCCAGAGCTCTAAATTATCAGTTAGTCCTGATGAAGGAACTGAGGCCCAGTAATGTTAGGCACTTACTCAGGATGACACAGGTGGTTGGAGAAAGACCCATGGCACAGGAACTGAAACTTCCTGACAACCCATACAATGCTTCTTCCCCCACTCTGTCTTAGGAAGAGGGGAGTGTGGCGTCCTAGAGGGGGCCCACCCATTAGGGCCAGGTGGTCAACCCTCTCAGTTTCCTGAGTTACCAGGAATGTAATACTGTGTAAGAGAGCTTGAGAAGTTTATGAGATAGCCATGTGAAAGTGCCCAAAAGAAAGTAGAAAGTTATTATTTTAGGCACCTAAAAGTCACTTTGACCTTGATCTGGAGGCATTGAAAAAGAGAGAGAGAACATATGTGTTGTGTGAAAACATTATGAGTCAAAGTCATTTCCACAAACACTATAGAAGAGTGGTGGCCAGAGGGGACTCTGCTTTGGATATTAATTTATTTCGTAGATAACAAAGAAAAAGGGTGCCCTTTTGGACATTTCTGCTTGAAGGCCCAGAATGTATATTTAATCCTCTGTTCCAGCTATAGTGCTTGACTGCATGTCTGCCAACAAGCTATCAGATCCCTTGTAGCTTTCTCCTTGGACACTTGCCTGGAAGTTGCTGCTTTTGTCATTGAGGCAGACCTATGTCTACACCTTGAGGCTAAGGTGAATGAGAGTCTTTTAATTGTAGAATGATCCACTGTGGCACAGAGCCATCAGTAACCCAGCCTTTCTATTGCCACCCATCCATCACTTCCCCATGTCACATACACAAACATTTCATGTCTTTGTCCTATCTGTTGAAAAGGAATAGCACATCTGTCTTCTTTCCGCTCTATTTTGATTTTTCCTAGGGCCAGAGGTTGCTGCAGAAAGTGATTTTAAAAAGCAAAACTAGCCAGGATATATCTTTCATATCAAGTATACTCAACATAATCTTTCAAAGAGAGATTCACTAGACATAAACTGTTTTGATAGTTTTAAGGGAAAGTGGTGGTCCAGGCTAAACCAGCTACAACAGGTGGTGCTGGCAGAGGCCTGCTTAGATGTCATGTACATGGTGCTTACCAGTCAGGGGTAGTGAGGACGCCTGGACAGTGTTTGCCCAAATCTTAGTTAACATTGATGCTATTGTTTATTTTTACTTTTTTCTTTTTAAGTAACTGCTGGGACACATAACTTTTTATTAGCCTCAATAAATATATTAACGGCTCATTATATAAATTAATTAGCAAATGATATAATGCTAATAGTTACTATAGTAACTGCCATCTTTTATTGAATACTGATTTTATGCCAGGCACCATGTTAGGTTCTCATACACATATATCTATAAAGTATGTTTTAGTAGTTTCACTTAAAGGTATCAAAAGTGAGGATTAGAGGGATTCAGTAACTTGCCCAAGTGCAATCATCTGGTGTGTGCTGAGAGCAGGTCTGTACGCCTCCAGAGCCTGAGCTTCAGCCCTTCTGCTGTATTGCTTTATGGCGTGTTCTAGCAAGGGATCAGGTTATCTTGGGAAGCCTGGGACCAGTGATACTGGCGGAGATAAGGTATCAGCTCTCCTGAGCTATTTACTCCAACTTAGAGCAATTCTAGGGATACCATCTAAGATGGAGTCTATCCCTGGAAATGACAGCTTTATGACAGTTCTGCTGGAGAGTAAACCTAGCTTCCATTAGATTTTAATCTAAGCCTTCATGTCATTGTTGCTAGTTTCTTGCATTCACTTTGTTTTTGAGTTCAATTTCCTCCTCCTGGAACTTACCTTTCACAGGTCTTTCATTGAAGCTATCTGAATTGCCAGCTTTCCCATCTTGTCACACTGTATCTGAAAATGTTTTTATTTTACCCTTATCCTATATGAACAGCATATCTGGGTATAATTGATATAGCTTTACATTTTTTTTGGTATAAAAAATTCAGCATGAAGCAAGGGGGCCTAGAGATATTACACCACGCTATCATCTTCTTCAAGGAATAACAGTGTTATACACTGCCCCTCAAGCCCGTAACTGAGGTGTCTTGACACTTTGCCTTTGAAATTAACCCATGGACAATTTTATTAAATTTTGCCTTAGCATTTATAATGGAGAGAATACAACTTGAGAAAATTAATGATGTTTCTCTCCAGTGCACCAGAAATGTAAGCATGGGCCATCTTTTTTTTTTTTTCTTTTGAAATAAGAAAATACCAAAAGAAAACACTTCTTTTCACTAAGTTTGAAAATGGACAACTGCAACTCAATATTATTTTGAAATGGTTTATTGACTCTGACTTTTACTTTATTAGTACTTTGTTCCAAGTTGCTGACAGCACTTCACTCACATGACTTCAATTTTTCCTGACTGAGGGAGTAGTTAGGAACAAATAGCATTACTTCTGTTTTACTGAGACCTGGAGAAGTCCATAGATTTATCTAAGTGGCACAGATAGCCAGCCCATCACAAAAGCTGTGTGCTTGAACCTACCCCCTACACCCCTCTTGCCCCAAGCAAAATTGCTTTTTCATAGAAGCACTTTTTAAGACAATTCCCTCAAGTTTCATCAAGGGAGCAGCCTTATGAAACCTACAAGTGCTTTGAAATAGGGATGTAGTTGAGACATTGGCCACTAACATCAGGTGATGTTTCCCACCCAGGATTAAGAGCATAGATTTGAGACATCTAAATTGGAATCCCATCTATGTCACCATGGATGACCTTGGGCAAATCACTTTTAATCTCTTTGAGCTATGATTCTATCACTTACAAAATAGGGGAAACAGTTCTCCTTGTTATGGAACTGTAGAAAGATTTAACTGAGATAATCTGTGTCAGTTTAGTTCAGTGGCTCAGGGACATGCTAAGCGACCCATAAATCATGGTCATTATTAATCGCAAACTAAACTGTATGAAGACCCACTTCAGAAATTCTTTTAGAGTATTATGTGGAGGTAAGATTTGCTTCCCTGAAGTACTGTGGTGGTTTCTCCTCACCAGCAAGTCGAATCATGAAATTGATCAACCTTTCCTTTGACCTTGGTTGCAAATTCTAAAGCAAGTTGGTAGCTCCACTAGCTCAGCTGATGACCTGCAGATTTATGTAGATCTGGCTTTCCAGATCTGGCTTTCCTGGCTTCACCAACTTTATATTTTCCCTCATTCTGGCTTTTTATTTTATTCATTTTTTCTATAAATTATAAGGCTAAAATGAGATACATTAAAGTACCTAGTACTTAATACATAACAGATCATTGTTCTCTTTAAAGTATTTTTTCTTTCCTTTTTCACCTTTCTTCCTTTTTAGTACCTATATTTTCTCTGCTAATTAATACTTACTAATGAATCTACTTTTTTCCTCTCTGTGATAAAGACATAGTTATGGGTTTAGAAGCATCCTGGAATTTAATTGATGAATACTGTTACTGTGATGTTCCTGTTTAAAGGCAGTTACTGTTGACTATAGTGGATGTTAACAAATAAAAAAGAATATGCTTAGGCAAAAAAAGCAAGCAGAATTTAATTTCAAGGAAGTGAGCAGGGACCCAGCCAGGCCATATTCTAGCTATAGCCATCATTAAGTCATTTCATCTTTCTGGACCTGTTCTCCGCTCTGCAAAAGGAGATGACAGTTTGTCCACCTCTCAGGATTGCTGGGCAGATCATAGCCAGTGAAATCAAGTGGGCACAAGGATTCTGGAAGCTGGATTACTGTATAATTTTTAATTGTCCTTATTGTTGCTACAAAATGCCTCCAATTTTACAAATATTGTATCACGGCGAAGCCAAGAGCTTTCTTCCATTTTATCCATATTTGGAGTTTGAAAGTTGCTTTCATGTATAAGATGTATAAGCGTCCACAGCTCTAGGACAAGTTCCCATCAGTGTAGTTTCTCATTAGCTCTTCCAATGAATACGTGGTCTAGGATAATCAGGTCTCTCCCTATAAGGTGAAAGCAAATCCATGAGAAATATGCCATAACCGTGGCACAGCTATAAAGTAGTAAACACAAGCATTCCAGTTGGAATTCAATAAACATTATACCCTCCAAATGTGTTGAAGGCCTGTAATGCAGCCAGTTCTAAAAAGCTATTTGGAATTTTTTTAAAGAGTTTTTATAGCACCAATGATAAGCCACATCAGGAAATGTATCTTGTTATTTCATGGTTATGTTTTCTCTTAATACATATGGAATATTACTCAGTTAGATTACCTTGTCTCACCAATTTTAGCCCTAAATCTTGCTGGCCTATTTGCAAATGAAATGTCCCTTTTATCATGATAAATTTAAATGGTCACTTTTAATTGCAAAGTGCTTTAAAAACCTATTAACTCTCACACCACGAGGGGGTTGGAATCCCCACTGTAAAACAGAGAATCTGAGTCTCAAAGCCATTAAGAGACTCACCTAAGATACTTGTCTTACAAAGAGGTGCTCTAAGATGAGAATCCAGTATCTAACCTCATTGGTCTATCTGCTTTCTGCTATATCTTGCTGCTTTTATGCTCCAGGAGCAAGGATTTCTTTTTCTTTAGAATAATTTCCCCAAAGGAGTTCTTGTTTGTCCTAAACAAGTTTCACTTGGATTTGTAAATTCTGAGATGTATTCAGGCACATCACTGCCTCTGGAAGCTTCACTTCCTCTTATTGTAGAAGGTGGAGTGGTCTAAGTTGCCCCCTGGACCTAGGGGATTCTGAGGAGAGGCTGGGAAGGGGCTGCCTTGGGTGGGTGGGGTCCTCATGCCCCTCCCTGTAGAGCAGCTTTTCCTTGAGCCATGCTGCATGTACCATGTAATTCATGGGGTACAAACTGGGAAGACAGTTTGGGGTTCTGTTGCTTTAGAAAACAAGATATAAAACAGGAGACCCACACAGGATGGCGCTCTGAGCAGCTAACCTGGATTGGGCTCCACACCTGCTTCCCCTGCCTGGTGCGAAGTGCAGAATGATTTTTTCTGGGTTGTAGACAAAACCCAGACCTGGGGAAGGTAAGGGATCTCCTCAGATCCTACAGCCCAGAGGAGGAGAAATTAGGATTTGAACAGATCACAGGGCCTTCATAGATGCCACCCTATCTGCCTGGGACACTGCCCAGCACCCCTCTGACCTTCTTTAACCTAGTTGCTTCCTACTGCCTCTCTGACCTCAGCTCACTTGTTCTTCCACAAGGAGCTGTCTCTGAACTTTAAGTTAATGGCCCTTTAGTGTAACTACATGGCACCAGGTACCTTTTCTCCATGTCTTTACTACAGTGGTAATTTATATTTCTTTGTAATTCTTTAATTGATGCCTGTCTCCTCTGCTAGACTATGAGCTCCATGAAGGCCAGGTCATGTCTTGTTTGTTTTGTTTTATTCCACTATTAAGTCCACAGTATCTAGCTGAATACATGCCACACTCTGGGTATGCACTGTTCATTTGCATAATGAATGAGTGAATTGGCTGGCTGGCTGGCTGGCTGGTCTGACCTTGGAGGCCGTGATGTTAAGCATATGTGCTGCCTCCCAGGTCCCTTCCTTCTCTGACCACTAGTATCCTGACATTCCCTAGCCAGGACCATCCTGCTATTTTGCTGCTACAAGCAACTTGAAGAGTTTGAAAGGCTGCTATGGGGAAGAAAGACAAGTGAATCCACAGCCAACAAGAAGGAGCACAGGGCACATTGTCACCTGCATGTAGAGGGTAGCTCCCTCTCAGCCCTCACTGTCGCAGCTGGGAATGGGCTGCCCCAGAATTGATCCAACAAAAAGCCTTGTGGAAGGAACTTGAGCATGGACCAGCAGTCCTTAGAGTCCTTTATCTTGAGTTCTTGTTACTTGATTGAAGAATACTTAGTCAAGATATCACTGCTATACTCCAGCCTAGGATATTATGGAGAGAGGAAGCTTATCCTGTCAGCCAAATCTTAATTTTATCCCTTTTCTCTTTGATCTCTCCTTCAATATTTGTTAAGAGATGACACTATTAATTGGACCAAGAGAGTCCCTCCCCAAAGGTATTCGAAGAATAGCAATGTCATTGGAAATGTTTATAAATTTTTCTTTACTAATGTTTAATTTCTTCATAATTAACTGACACTGAGTCTTAAAGTAATTAACCTATTTCATCTATCAGTCACTAAAGATATAAAAGCTATACAGTATAACAGTCATGAGTAATTCTACCCATGAATAATAGGGATTGAGCACACTCCTTGGATATGTGGCTATTAATACCATATGGGGGACTTGCTGTGCCATAGCATCTTAGTAACCCTCTGTTGTTTTTCAGGGAATGAGGTTAGATGTTAACTGAGGGTGAGCCTCTGTATGCTTTCTAGAGCTAATTCCTCCTAACTTCTCAGAGGATTTCTGTAGGACCTTATCCTGGACCCAGATGTTTTAGTTGCATGCTTAGTGATGGATTTTGGCTTTGGCTTCCTGGCCATAAACAGAAGACTCTCCTCTGTGACCCCAACTCACCCTGAAGCCTCCCAGCCCACCATTTCTATAGACCCAGACCAGCCCCTCTGAACTACTTACCTTTACTTAAATTGGTCTATACATGCTTTGTCTGCACCCTTTGCATCCATGCACCAAACACTTTATCACTTATCCATGTACCAAACTCATGTCTCATCTTTCTAACCATAGTTCATTTGGCACTAGCCTGAGAAACCGTTCTGATCTCTCCTGGGCAGAGTAAGCTACTCTGTGTACATACCATGACCAAAGCCAGCTTCGCACTGTGACTGTTTATAGCCTGTCCTTCTCTTGGTAGAGCGTGCATCCTCTGAAGAGGTCCTCATTGGGCCATTTATAACTGGAACATATACTCAGCCACTCTTTGTTGAAATGGAAGGGGAAAAAAATAGTGAATGCTGTCACCAGTACCGCTGGTGTGCTTATGCCAGGTAGAATATGCTCCTTGACCTTCACTTATCAAAATCCTACTTGTATTCTAAGATCTAAAGCAAATCTTATCTCCTCTGACCTCAAAGTTGTTGATAGTCCATGCCATTTATTTAACATTGAGCATTAATAGCTGCCTCCTGTTGGCTATCTTTTCATATATGAATGTCTTAACGCCCAAGTGAATTATAGCCTAATTCTTCTTTCTGTAACTTTGGGCCACTTCTTCTCACACTGCCACTGTGTCATGCTCAGAACAGCCACTACATGAATATTCATTTATTGATCAAGCAATTGGTATACCTGTTTGTATCTCCCATAATGTCTACCTCAGCACAGAATAAATAATTGCTGATCAAGTGATTGAGAGCAATTGATTGAGGTCAATTGATTGAGTTGGAAATGTAGCACTTTATCTGCCACAAATCTTCTGTTTTGTAACCTAACTCATCCACCAAAGTGTCAACACAATGAGGCTGCCTTGAAACAGAATAGAATTAGAGTTAGCTCTGTTGACTTCAACTGGGCAGACTAAACCAAAGAGAAAAATAAAATCTCTTCCAAATTTTCCAAACAATTGAAAAGCACAGAGTAATGCGACATTACTTCTTATTAGAAATGTAACAGGATGGCTCGGAAGGCAATGGAGTAATTGAAGAGAATTTTTCAAATATGGCCACACACTGCCATAGCATTATAAGTAGGCATGTCTTAAAAATCCTTTGTGCAGCCATCTTAGTTGCTGAAGTTAATGAAACCATGTAGATATTCCGTCAGGGAGGGCAGAACCCAGGCACATCAAACCCATCTCAGCCGTCCTATCATGTATGTGGCAGTGATCTGCTGCTTGTTTCTCAATATCACGTGAGTTCTCAACTTGCATTCCTAGGAATAATCGACTAGGTCATTTGAGCCAACCCTCCTCCTTGAATTGCATTTTAATACGATAAAATGTTTATAACACAAAATGTCCAACTTTATCCATTTTGAAATGAACAGTTTTATGGCACTAAGTCCGTGTACATTGTTGTGTGACCATCACCACCATCCATCTCTGGAAATTTCTCATCTTCCTAAACTGAGATTTTGTTCACCTTAAACAACAATTCCACAATCTCCCTCATCCTGGGAAGCCCCATTCTACTTTCTGTCTCTGTGAAAGTGACTACTCCCGCTACTTCGTGTGAGTGAAATCCTCCACTCTTTGTCCTTTTGTATCGGGCTTATTTAACTGAGCATAATGTTTTCAGGGTTTATCTGTGTTTTAGGGTGTCTTATCAATGATCTATTTTTATAGATGAGGAAGTTGAAGCTCAGATAATTTGAGGTCGTTCAGATCTTTTGGGGGGGCTAAAGTAGAGACTCTATAATCTTTTTTTTTTTTTTTTTTTTGCAGTTTTTGGCTGGGGCTGGGTTTGAACCCACCACCTCCAGCATATGGGGCCTGTGCCCTCTCCTTTGAGCCACAGGCACCACCCACCTCTATAATCTTTAGCTACATAAATAATAATGCCAACTGCTATCTATGTTTTTTTTCTCATTCAATCCCTTCAAAAACCCTAAGTTCAGGGCGGCTCCTGTGGCTCAGCGAGTAGGGCGCCGGCCCCATATACCGAAGGTGGCGGGTTCAAGCCCGGCCTCGGCTGAACTGCAAAACAAAAAAATAGCCGGGCGCTGTGGCGGGCGCCTGTAGTCCCAGCTACTCGGGA
>CAUYON010041860.1:0-10587 GCA_963573935.1 Arctocebus calabarensis | reverse complement strand
TTCTTTAAGGCTGCATAGTATTCCATGGTATACATGTACCACAATTTATTAATCCATTTGTGGGTCGATGGGCATTTGGGCTTCTTCCACAACTTAGCAATTATGAATTGGGCTGCAATAAACATTCTGGTACAAATATCTATTATGATGTGATTTTTGGTCTTCAGGATACATCCATGCTCTACTTTTATTAAAAACACAGGGGTTTTATTGTGTCGTCCATGTCCATGTGCAAAGTAGTTATTGTAGCATTTTGTTCCCCTTTCTGATTAATCAGCTTACAAATGTTCTGTGGTAAAATTAAAATGGTTCCTAATAAGTGACTGTATGAAAATCAAAGCATTTTTTTTCCCTCTATATCTGCTCCGTAGATGTGTTTCTTAAATTTGCTATAGCAAATTCATGGGAGAGTGTTTGTAGGTAAGTTGTCTCTTGGAGTTTTTCTTTTACTTTTATATTTCTATTTTGACAATACCTTACTGTAACTTTATATAAGCATTTATTTATCATTTTTTTATTTTTATTTTATTTATTTTTTTATTAAATCATGATTGTGTACATTGGTGCAATCATGGGGCACAATGTGCTGACTTCATATACAATCTGAAATATTTTCATTGAACTAGTTAACATAGCCTTCATGGCCTTTTAATCACTGTATGAAGACATTTATATTCTACATTTAGTAATTTTCACTTTTACCCTTGTAAGATGCACTGTAAGTGTGATCCCACCAATAACCCCGAGGGAAATATTTGAGGCTGATGGAAATGTTCTGCATTTTTTGATTGGGGTGGTGATTATGTGGGTTTGTACAATTATCAAAATTAATCAAAATGTTTAATTATAATGTATGTATTTTATTAATGTAAATTATGCCTCAATTAAAAACAATATGGTATGGAGAAAAGTAAAGTTACTTTTTCCTTTTCAGCTTTGAGTGCTGCTGTGTTTAAAGATAACCACCAATAACCATATACCTCATTTTATTTATTTCCTTTGCAGCATATCTACAAATTTGTATGTGTATATAACATATATATTATATAATAATATACAGCATATAGAATTGTTTAGTCTCTGTATTAGGACTCTCCAGAGAAACAAAACCAATAGAAGATACACACACATACACAGATATATTGAGGATACATGTATCTATGGAGATATATATATATAGGAGCTATATCCTATGACTTTAAGTGAAATGATATATAATGAAGCCAATTTTTTTTCCTCATCAAAGTTACAACAAAACAACGTTGAATAGAACAAGTTATTGGAGGACCTGCTCCAAGTGGTTTCACTTAAAGTTGCAGTTTCCAAGAACCTTTGGAAAATGTGAAGTGAGGAATTACAGTATATATATGTACTGTACATATGTATAGAAACTCACATATATATGTGTGATGCAGAAACTGAGAAGTCCCAGGATCTTCCGTTTGCAAGCGGGAGGCTCAGGAAAGCTGGTGGTGGGATTCAATCTCAGTCCAAATGCCCGAGCACCAGGAGAGCTGATGGTGTAAGCTCCGGTCTGAGGGCAGGAGAAGATGAGATGTCCCGGTTTAAGAAGATAGGCAGGAGGCAAAGGGCCAAATTACTCCTTCTTCTGCCTTTTGTTCTATTCAGGTCTTCAATTGGATGATGTCCCCACACATTGAGAAGGGCGGTCTATTTCATTGAGTACATTAATCCAATGATGGTCGCATCTGCAAACACCCTCGCAGATATGCCACCATATAATATTTATTCTAGGAACTCTGTGGCTAGTAAAGTTGACATATAGACTCAACCATCACAGCTTCCATTTGATACATGTGTGCAGTACTCACTGAATGTTTTTTTTTTTTTTGAGATGGTGTCACTATTGCCCAGGCAGGAGCGTAGTGATGTAATCATAGCTCATTGCAGCCTTGAACTCTTGGGCTAAAGATTCACTTTTGCATCCCATATTCCCAAGTAGCTGGGAATACAGGTGTGTGCCACCACACTTGGCTAATATTTTTGGTAGAGATAGGGTCTCACTGTGTTGCCCTGGCTGGTCTTGAACTCCTAGGCTCAAGAGATCTTCCCACCTTGGCCTCCCAAAGTGCTGCTATTACAGGCATGAGCCACTGTGCCCAACCTCACCAGAGGTCCCTTGCCACAGCTATATCCTTTCTTGATTGGCTAGGTTTTAGCATCACAACTTTTTTCATAAGGGACTAATGTGTTATATATTTCCTAAATTCTCACAAATCTGGGAATACAGGTCTGACACCTTTATACTTGAACAACACCTTGTTGGGCCCGCAATTTTTGGATCACATATATATTTTTTTCCCTTCATAAACTCACAGATGCTGTCCCATTTTATTTCTGGATTTTAATGTTGCCATAAAGATACATAAAGGTAGACTTAATTTATCTGCCTTTTAAGTAAATGTTTTCTTGTTTCTTTTTTTCAAATGCCTAAGAGATGCTCTCTTTGGGGTGCTCAGTAATTTACCAGGATTCATCTTGGTTGTGTTTATTCTGTATCCCTACAACATGGTCAGTCTACATGGAAGGTTCTTTCCATGTACAGTTTCTCCTTCATTTAAGGTAGGTTGTTTTTCCTGTTATTTCTTTAATTTCTGTGGTGCCACTTGTGTCTCTACATGAGGATACCGTTTGTTTTGCTATTATTAGTATTATTGGAATGATATCTGTTATCTTCCAATTATTTTAATACTTTTGTCACAAGTACACAGGTGGTTAGCTCTCTCTCCTGCCATATTGCAAAGTCCAGGGCGTCTGCCAGGAGGCCTTGCAAATAATCCAGAATTATAAAGTCAGACCAGGGCACCCCCACAGCCCCAGAAGGACCCTGAGCCCTGCTCCAGGGAACCAGCCGAGCTCTAAGAGCAGCTTTCCAGCAGTAGCAACCACAGTGTCAGTGTGGAGTTGGCCAGGTCTTCCTCTGTCCCTCCATCCCGCCTTTCAGCTCATCTTTCCCATACATTCTGGTCCCCTTCATACCAAACTCAGAGCTCAGAAAAGGATTTAATATTGGTCATCAAGCCTCCTCTTTTGATTTGGGGCTGTAATTCCCTAACCCAAATCTTTCAGTGGGTTGCAGACCTCAGACAAATGTGCAGATAATTGTGGGGTTTTCCTAGACCCCCTGACTGTGCCCATGAGTTGGATGTGGTCACACTTACTGGCCTGCCCTAGTTCTCCTCAGCTTGTTGGTCTTGCATCCACGGCTCAACCCCTATGGCTCTGATTCCTGTTGAGCATCTGTCCTTGTCATCCAGGGAGGTGCCTTTCAGAGAGCAGCTCTTCTTCCTGCCTGCCCACTCACCTTGGCACCTGCTCTCAAGGGCACCCACCTGCTCCTTCCTCAGTGTTCCTTTTCAGGTTGTTCATACTGATTGGAAGCCCCATTTTGTCCTCAAATAAGCTGTGAATTTCTAGTTTATTAGAAATATCTAATATTTGTAGGAAGCTTTATAAAGTGTTAAATTGTAAGTTGGGAGAAAAAACATCTGTAGACAAACTGAGAGATTTTCTGTTAAGGTGTAATTGCTTTTACCACCTATATTATAGAAAAAGTGATCATTAACCTAGCTACTTGAAATGTGCTTCCTCCATTTTTATTTACTTTAATAATCATTGGGATTTTAAGATCTCTCTCACAATAGTTATTTCCAGGTGTTATGTAGCAAGAGGTGGAAAGCTGGTTGGCTTGGGTGGTCATGTGGAAGTGACATCTCTTGCACAGAGCCTCTCCCAACTCCTGTCAGTCTCAGCCACCATATTCTTATGCTCACAGTGGCCTTTCTGCTTTCCCATACACCCAACCCCATTGGCCTTGCCAGGAAGCGAGCTGTTTCCCTACAGTCTCTTCATTCACTCAGCTGATGACAGGTTGATTTCACATTCTTTACAACACTCAGAATTATGTGGGATGCAGAGGAGGCCCCAGTATTTGCTGCATGGTCAATGGCTTTCTTAACATCAGGGAAAGAGGCAAAAAAAAGGCGATTTGATGTGCTCAGGCTGCCACGGACTGGTTGCTTCAACCCAATTTCTGATTTTTTTCCTTCTTTCCTTTCAAAAACAAAGCTTTGTTTCTGACCAGTGGTTTCAAACATAAAAATCTCAGCCAGTGTGGTCAGCCAGTCAATCTGACCTTCAGACTGAATATTTCCTCATTCGTATGGTTGGGTGGTTCTCAACACAATCTGAGAGGGAAAGGAATGATGATTTTAAGTGAGATTTGGCTGATCCCAATTTGAGAAGGTCTTTCAGCCATTGGATGGCAGAGCCTGGATATTAAGTGTCACTCAAAGGTAACTTGCAAAGAAGACAGATTACTATTGCTAGGTAAACTCAAACTGTTCCTTCCAAAGCTGCGCCAGTTGGAAATTTTCAGCCCCAGTGTCATAGCAATGCATTGCATTGAAGAAGGTTGGTATTTCTCCCAGGACATTACCAACTTTTTGACCTTTCCGTGGAACAGGTTTCAATTTTGATCAAAGTGTTTCCTTTCGAACTTTAAGGAATGGGTGCTGATTTACCCCTCTTGACAACTTGCCAAAGAGACATCTCTTCTAGAGCTCACTAGTTATTAGAGTGAACCTCATCTTGGGTATTCATGAAGTGGAGACCAATGGGAACAAATTGATCTCTTTATAATTTGTCAAGTGGAGAGGGGCTAGCCAAAAATTTTATTATCAGCACCATTCTAAGATAATTAAAAAAAGTTTGCAAAAGTCATTTTTATAAAGTTCCCTTTCAGGCAAAGAAGGAGGCGTATTGGTTGTCATTCATAGAACAATCTGCTATAATTTCCATGATGCCGTAGCAAATAAAAAAGAGATTTGTACCGTTGCTCTTAACTCCCTTAGAAATGAGGGAGAGCTTCATTCCATTTCCTGCAACTGAAATAGTTTAAGTTAGGAAGCAGCATTAAGAATTGCTGCTCTAGCCATTAAAACTATAATGTAGTGGCACATTTATCAACATAGAGAGATAGTCACATTATGTTAGTGTAAGAAGTAAGCTACAAAATAAGATACAAAGTATGATCTTCTATTGGTTTAAGAAAAGTATGTATATTTGCATAGGAGAAGTCTGGAAAGACGCATTGGCATAATCATGATGAGAGAAAAGATGCCAACAGCGATGAGCAAAGCATAGAAACATACGATTCAGAAAAAATGTGAGTACACAAAAACAAGCGAATATTTTAAATGTCACTTGTAATCACAGAAACAATTTAAAATGCAATGAGATATCTATTTTTGCTTATCGGCTTGGCAAAAATGCTTACAACAAAGAAATTCCCAGTATTATCGAGGAACAGGACAAAAGTTGTGCCTGTATAAATCAGGCGGTGGCATATTTTGGTACATACTTTTAAAAATATGTGTTTTTCACAATCTTATTGAAACGTAATTAACACAGAAAATCATGCACACGGTACATGTGCATCTGAGGTGTGCATTACTACAGTATACTACAGTGTATACGTTGGTAAAATCAGCCATTTTTTTGCACTTAGGAAACCATGACAACAATCGAGATACTGAATCATACTCGTTACCCTCAAAAGTTTTCTTCTGCCTTTTTAAATTCTTCCCTCCCTCCCTGCACCCCTACACCCAGACAACCACTAATCTTTCAGTCATTATAAATTACTTTATTCACACAAATAGAGCCCTACCATGTGTATCCTTTTAGGTCTAGGTTCTTTATCTCTAGATTCACCTGTGTTGATGTATGTAACTGCAGTTAATCCCTTTTTACAGCTGATTAGAATTTCCACATATGGATATTACAACTGTTGACGGCCATTTGTATTGTTTCCCATTTTTGACTATTACAAGTAAAGGTGCTAGGGACATTTGTGTACAAGTCTTTTTCAAGAAGTATACTTTTATTTCTCTTTGGTACATTCCTAGAAGGAGAATGGATGGGGCATATGGTAGGTACTTATTTCACTTATGAAAAATTGTCAAGCTGTTTGCCAAAAGTGATTGCACCATTCTGCCCAGCATTCCAGTTGTTCCACAGCCTTACCGGCAGTTCATGTGGGCAGTCTTTTAAGCTTCACGTCAATTTGGGGAAAATTGGCTTCACAGAATTGTTTCATCTGAACCATGAGCATGTTTTTTTCTTTCCATTTATTTTGTCTTTTAAATGTCTGTCAATAATATTTTGTAGTTTTCAGTATGTAAGTCTGACAAAACTTTTGTCAGATGCATTTCTAATTATTTCATATTTTTGATGCTATGATACATAACATTATTTTAAAAACTTTCTCTTCCTGACTATTGCCATTAAATAGAAGTAAAATTTATTTTTATTTATTGATCTTATATCCTGAAAACATTGTTAAACTCATTGATTAGTTTCAGAAGTTCCTTTGTATAACTTACAGGGTTTTCTACTTGGCTGACATCTGTCAATACAGATTTTACCTCTTCCCTTCTCATCTGGATTTCTTTTTCTTGCCGGAATTCACTGTTCAAAAATCTCCAGTATAATTTTGAATTGTTACAAGTATTGAAAGCAGACCTCTATTCTTTGTTCCTGGGCAAGAGCATCCAGGCTTTGAACATCCAGGTATGATGTTAGCTGTGGGTTTTCTTAGATATTCAGTATGGAGTTGAAGAAGTTTCCCTCTGTTCCTTTTTTGCTTGGGTTTTTGTATGTTTGTTTGCTTTTATGATTAATCACAACTGTTGGATTTGGTCAAATGTGTCTCTGCATCTTTTATCAAATGCTTATGCTATTTTTCTTTGTATTTAGTGAAAATGGTGAATTATCATGATTAATTCCCAATGTCAAACCAATTGTGTGATCTTGGATAAAGTCCACTGGTATGGTATAGTATTTTAAAAATATATTATTGAATTCAATTTTCTAAAATAAATTAAACCATTTGTATCAATGTGGCAAGGGATGTTAGTCCATAGTTTTCTCTTTTCTATTGTCTGGGATATTCTCTGTTCTTCAATTTTCTGGAAGACTTTGTGTAGAACTGATATTACTTCAACTCTCAATGTTTGATACAATGCAATTTGAATCTTTATATGTCTTGACATCTTTTGCAGGTTGATTAAAGATTATGAATTCAAATTTTTAGGTAGATATAGGGCTACTCAGGAGATCTATTTCATCTTTAATGTGCTTTGATGGTTTGTGTCCTTCAAGGAATTGGCTTATTTTATCTATGTTAAAAAATTTTTTATAGAATTGTTTATAATATTCTCTTCTTATGCTTTTATTTTGTTGAATCTATAGTAATATCAAAACTACTTTGAGATAATTACCTTTATAATTTCTGATATTGGCAATTCTTCCGTCTTTTTTCCTGATTAGCCTTGCTAGAGATTTATAAATTTTATTAATTTCTTCAAATAACTAGATTTTTTTTTTTTTTTGTAAAGACAGAGTCTCACTCTATTGCCCTTGGTAGAGTGCCATGGCATCACACAGCTCACAGCAACCTCCAACTCCTGGGCTTAGGTGATTCTCTTGCCTCAGCCTCCCAAGTAGCTGGGACTATAGGCGCCCACCACAACTCCCGGCTATTTTTCTGTTTTGCAGTTCAGCCGAGGCCGGGTTTGAACCCACCACCTTTGGTATATGGGGCTGGCGCCCTACTTTCTGAGCCATAGGCGCTGCCCTAGATTTATTTTTTTTATTAAATCATAGCTATGTACATTAATACAATCATGGGGTACAATGTGCTGATTTTATATACAATTTGAAATGTTTTCATCAAACTAATTAACATAGCCTTCACAGCATTTTCTTAGGTATTGTGTTAAGACATTTATATTCTACACCTAGTAAATTTCACATGTACCCTTTTAAGATGCACCTTAGGTGTGGTCCCACCAATTACTCACCCTCTACCCATCCCCTGCTCCCTTCCCTCTCCCTTTTCCCCTTCTTCTTGGTTTCATAGTAAGACTGAGTACATTGGATACTTTTTCTTCCATTCTTGAGATACTTTGCTAAGAAGAATATGTTCCAGCTCCATTCATTTAAACATGTAAGAGGTAAAGTCTCCATCTTTGTTTAAGGCTGTGTAATATTCCATGGTGTACATATACCATAATTTATTCATGCATTCATGGGTCAATGGCACTTGGGCTTCTCCCATGACTTAGCAGTTATGAATTGGGCTGCAATAAACATTATGGTACATATATCTTTGTTATAATGTGATTTTTTGTCTTCTGGATATTTACCTAGTAGAGGAATTGTAGGATCAACTGGCAGGTCAAATTTTCGATCTCTAAGTGTTTTCCAAACATCTTTCCAAAAGAAAAGTATTAGTTTGCATTCCCACCAGCAATGTAGAAGTGTTCCCTTTTCTCCACATCCATGCCAACATCTCTGATTTTGGGATTTTGTGATGTGGGCTAATCCTACTGGAGTTAGATGATATCTCAAAGTAGTTTTGATTTGCATTTCTCTGATGATTAAGGATGATGAGCATTTTTTCATGTCTGTAGGCCATGTGCCTGTCTTCTTTAGAGAAGTTTCTCTTCAAGTTCTTTGCCCACCCTGAGATGGGATCACTTGTCCTTTTCTTGCTAATACGTTTGAGTTCTCTGTGGATTCTGGTTATTAAACCTTTGTCAGAGATAAAACCTGCCAATATTTTCTCCCATTCTGAGGGCTGTCTTTTTGCTTTACTTACTGTGTTCTTGGCTGTGCAGAAGCTTTTTAGTTTGATCATATCCCAGTAGTGTATTTTTGATGTTGCTTCAATTGCCTGGGAGGTCCTCCTCATAAAATATTCACCCAGGCTGATTTCTTCAAGAGTTTTCCATGAAATTTCTTCTATTATTTTTATAGTTTCATGTCTAAGTTTAAATTTTTGATCCAGTGTAAGTATATCTTAGTTAATGGTGAGAGGTATAGATTCAGTTTCGTTCTTCTACAGGTCACCAGCCAGTTCACCCAACATCATTTATTAAATAGGAAACTTTTTCCCTACTGAATGTTTTTAATTGGCTTGTCAAAGATCAAATAATGGTAAGTAGCTGGGATCGTCTCTTGGTTCTCTATTTTATTCCATACATCTACTTCTCTGTTTTTGTGCCTGTACCATGTTTTGGTCACTATAGATTTATAGTATAGTCTGAGGTATGGTAGCATAATTCCTCCCGCTTTTTTATTTCTGAGTAATGTCTATTCGAGGTTTTTCCTGATTCCATATAAAATGAAGTATTATTGTTTCGAGATCTTTAGCGTATGACAGTGGAGCTTTAATAGGGATTGCATTAGAATTCTATATTTCTTTGGGTAGTATGGACATTTTAACAATGTTGATTCTTCCCAGCCATGAGCATGGTATGTTTTTCCATTTGTAAACATCTTCAGCTATTTCTTTTCTTAGAGTTTCATAATTTTCTTTATAGAGACCTTTCACATCGTTTGTTAGGTAAACTCCCAAATATTTCGTTTTCTTTGGAACAACTGTGAGCAGAATATAGTCCTTGACTATTTTTTTAGCATGATTATTCTTGGTCTATATATAGGTTACAGATTTATGAGTGTTGGTTTTGTTTCCTGAGATGCTGCTATATTCCTTGATCACTTCTAAGAGTTTTGTAGAAGAATCCCTGGTGTTTTCCAGATATACAATCATATCATCTGCAAAGAGTGAAAGTTTGATCTCTTCTGGTCCTATATGGATACCATTGATCGCCTTTTCTTCCCTAATTGTGATGGCTAAGACTTCCATTACAATGTTAAAAAGCAGTAGAGACAATGGGCAACCTTGCCTGGTTCCTGATCTGAGTTGAAATGATTTCAATTTAATTCCATTCAATATAATATTGACTGTGGGTTTGCTGTAGATGGCCTCTATTAGTTTAAGAAATGCCCCTTCTATACCAATTTTCTTAAGTGTTCTTATTATGATGGGATGCTGGATATTATCAAAAGATTTTTCTGTATCAATTGAGAGAATCATAAGGTCTTTGTTTTTTAATTTGTTTATGTGAAGTATAGATTTACATATATTGAACCAGCCTTGAGACCCTGTGATAAAAGCCACTTGGTCATGGTGTATAATTTGTTTAATGTGTTGCTGGATTCTATTTGTTATGATATTTTTTAAAAATGCTCTATTGGCTTTATTATTATTATTATTATTATTAAACCATAGCTGTGTACATTAGTGCAATCAAGGCGTATGATGTCTAGTTTCGTATACAATCCGAACTTTTTTCACAAACTAATTAACATAGCCTTCATGGCATTTTCTTAGTTATTGTATGAAGACATTTGTATTCTGCATTTAGTAAGTTTCACCTGTATCTTTCTAAGATGCACTGTAGGTGTGGCCCCTCCACCCTAACCTTGCCCCTCTCCTCCCCTCCCTTGCCCCTTTTCCCATATTCTTGTGCTATAGTTGGGTTATAGCCTTCATGTGAAACCTTTAAATTAGCTTCATAGTAGGGCTGAGTACATTGGATACTTTTTCTTCCATTCTTGAGATACTTCGCTAAGAAGAATATGTTCCAGCTCCATCTATGTAAACATGAAAGAGGTGAAGTCTCCATCTTTGTTTAAGGCTGTGTAATATTCCAT